>SNQJ01S0069157.1:0-18677 GCA_010110895.2 Picea sitchensis | reverse complement strand
CTTCACTTGCTCATGATCTTATGAGGCAAGTTGACATTTCAAGTTGGTGAGAGGAGAAGAAGGGTGGCGCATCTCTTGGAGGAGGATTTTCTGTATTGGTTGAGTTATCTCTTGAACATTTGATAAGCCATTTATGATAAGGAGGTTTTGTTGGGTTTTCTTCCCCTAGAGGGTTTCCCAGGATAAATGCTGTGTCTATTGTGGATGTGTATTTCTCAATGATCTTGTTCTTATTATGCTCTTATCTTATGAAATGCAAAGAACTATAATATCAGCATAAAACATTAACAATGTATCCCTATACATAGTAGTTTTTCAATTGTAGTTTTATTTTTAGTTTTTCTTTAAAAAAATAAAAACTGACTGTTGTTTTATGTTTTTCCTTCCCTTTTTCTTCACTTTTATAGTTTACAATAAACCCCCTGCTACTTACTGCTACTCTGGGCCAGCCATTTTTTCGTATCAAAAAATGGATTTTTTCGTATCAAAAAATGGATTTTTTCCCTATTAACAAATGGTAACACTAGAAATAGGAACTTGTTCATTTGTACCAAAAGAAAAGCTCTGGACCCTTAAATTATGTACCTTTCGATGAGTTCATTCTGTTATTCACTCTTATGTGACCACTCTCAAGTCTCGTTGATGTTCCTTTTCAAGCTTCCTGAAATATCCTGAATTCAATGTCTTCCACATAAAACCAATATCTCTTCCCATTAGTCCCCAATTTCAAAATGCATTAGTGTTTCGTGTTTGTAGACCCACTAAAGACAATTTTTTGACTGAGACTAGAAAATCAAAATAATTCTCGTATCACCTTTCTTCTTATTTACTACCACCTATATTGCAATCACAATATCTAAATGGTGGATTCATAAGAATAAGCATAAGGAAGTTGAAAACTCTATTGCAAAGCATGAGAAGTACAAGTAAACATGTTGAGGCTATGGACACTTGCTGGTAGCGGGGCCATGCTTGTATGATATCGAGGTATCTTCATCAGGGCTATGGATGTTCACTGGTAGTGAATCAAAGACAAGAAAGAGAGATAAAGAAAACACTTCGGTCTACAACAGTCGACTTAATTTTCTACAGTGGTGTCACTCTCACAACTTCACCGTGAGTTTATGAAATTTTCTCCCCCCAAAAAAACAATCAATCGAATTATGTGGAAGATCATTGATGACAGTTTCTTCTTTAAGGATTTCATAAACACCATTGAATGTGGGGTCTGTAAATTGAATATTGAATGGACTTTTAGAAAAGGTAAATGTTACTTCTATCTCATTGAAGAAGCTTTCTATTTTTGGATTTCATATATAACTGGTTCATTCTTGTAAGTCACCATTTGTTGTGGGACATCCCACAACAACGCCCCCATCCTTCTAAATTTTATAGGGCCCCCAAAATATTTTCTCCTTTTTCTTTTTGCGCCTATATTTTTCCCTACAAGACTGGTATCCTTACTTCTCTAAGACAACCACATCCCTAACCAACTAAGTTTCGGGATCACGTTCGTCGAAATCCATTTTTAATGCATTTTTTCAAACTCCGATCATTCCAACTCTTACCCTACTTTCTTGTATAGCACCCCAAAGTTTGTGTTGACCTGTCAAATGACCACTTTCCCAAGTGGCATCCCAAGATTGGACTGTTGAATGACTCATTTTATTCCATTCTTAAATGAATTGTCTTTATTTCTTCCGGAATATAATCGTGTTTCTAAGATATCGAAGGAATATTACCTTCGATACCATCCTCATCAGGACCCCTTTTAAACATCATCTCATCACACTCTGAACATAAAACTATGATGGATTTTTACCCTTCTCATGCATGTCATGCACATTCTCCTAAGCCAAAATACTATTCTTCAATACCTTTATCATCGAAGCTTAAAATTTCCATACCTTTCAAAACCCCAACAACCAAACCCCGAATGTTGTAAAACACATATTTTAGCGCACCTTTCTAGGAAACACATATTCCATTGATACCTTCCACTCAGGTTTTAATTCCACACATCATGATTGACCCTGACGCCAATACCCTGACGGGTCCCACCTCTGTTCATATTACTATTCATTGGCTGACGCGTTGTGCCCGCACATTGTCCCATGTGTTAGGGAATATACCTTTGATACCTTTCCCATAGAAATTTGAAAAAAAAAAATCTTTCATACTCCGAAAGCTCGACCTCAATAATGGTCTTATTCGAGGATGTGATTTAGTGATCCCCCTGATGTTTTAATCAATGCACCTAACCTACTTAATAAGCTTTAATTTTGGAAATGGTGTGCATTAACGGGAAAAGTTAAGATCATATTTGGCAAGATCCTCATACAGACCTGATTTATGGCATACCCATGCTAATTGGATGTGCATTGTGAGTTACAAAAACACTTTTTTAGAACACAACTTGCACCATAAGTTTTCAAAACTCAGTCTATGAATTTTGATTTTCGTCTAGACTCCCTTGCTCACTGAGATTTCCTTCTATGTTACTGCAACTTCTTGCGTACTGGTAACCTTTTGTTTTCTATCATTTAACCAGTTTTTCATTATTACAGCTAGTGTATTATATGTAAGATAAGATTATATTTATTTTAATGTGTTATTGCAGGTTAATCTGGTTATTCATCATGGCAAGCCAGAATCCCAAAAGAACTAGGAGTTTGGTTTACTTCTAGGGTCCCCGAGGCCCCAAATCATTGTCCTAACTGGTTGAAACTATGGTGACTGGTATGATTCCTCATACTGGAGAGGACCATTTCCCTGGCTTTGAAAATATCTACAAGATTTGTGAATCTACAGATTTTCCTGAAGACAAGAAAGTCTTAGAGGTGTACCAGAATATCCTAAAAAGCAGAATTCACCGAGTAGCTTCAAGGCCACAACTATTCCCATACAATGAGGCAACACTGTGGTGCCTCAAGAAATTTGACACTTCCATAATGCTCATCATGAGAAAACAAGGAGTGTGAATAGATTCTCTTAGACCAAAGGATATTAGCTCCAGGTATCACCTTCCCACTCCTACTTGCTCACTGAGTGAACATTTCCTAAAAGGGTTCACCCAGGAAAGAAAATGACTGACAAAACAGATGAAAAATTGGTGGGTGGATGAGGATGTGACTCTTAAACATGGACATAAATCGGTCCCCACCCATAGGCTTAAAACCCCTAACAAGCTACTGACGCCATGTTATGTAGATTATATGGAGACGATAAGAGTTCGCACTTCCAAATTGACTGGCTACCATTTTCACACACCGTAGTTAAGACATGACATATGTTGGCATAGGGGCAGACCCAAGGTTCAACGCTACAACAACGCACCAAGAAAGCCCTAACTACTGACCCTTTCGGCAACACCTGCAGAGCAGATGAAGTCTCACCTGAGGTAGAGGCAGGGGTGGTTGCAAGACTTAGGTGTTTGCAACCTTAGCTGGGACATAGATCTATGATTGTATTACTTAGTATATCACTTAGCACCATCAGTTCCTCAATATGAAGTCAATACCCACTTAGCTGAATAATAGATTCAAGGAATAATTAGAGGTGAGAATATTCCTTTCATCTTGATCCAAGGGATCAAAAAATGCTCAAAAATCAAAGTGTTCAAAATTGCTCAAAAATGGAATCATTGCATAGATCACGTTCTCACGATCCCAACTCAACTTGAATGGGCTCAAAAAGATTTTGTACGAGGGAGATATCACAGTCTGTCCATTTTCCCAAACAAGAAAAAAAATGTTGATTCTATAGTTCGTACAGGCCACGTGGAAGCTGACCGTACGAACGTATCGCTGATGTGGACTGGTGACGTGGAAGACTGAATAAGAAGGTGACATGGAAAAGGTTGATGTGGACCAATTGATGGTCGGCACATGGCATGTTTTGTGGGCGAATGAAAGGGTGCCACGTGGCCCAACTAGGGGCCACCACCTAGCACCCCCTTGTTATGGTTTAAAAGTTTGTTTGGAGTCTGTAGTGGTCGAACCCGGGACCTCTGGCAAGGGAAGATTCTTCTCGTAAGCTGGGAAACCAACCCTCCTACATGTGAGTCTTAACTATTATAGCTTTAAACTACTATTTAAGTTTGATTTAAATATTGGTTTGTGCGGAAAAGGATGGGGGCTTAGCCCCGGCCCGTGGTCACACCATACAAGTATTTCCATACGACTAGCAATGTGGGATCCAATGGATAAGCTGATGGGCGTAGGCAGATGACCTAGCCCTTGGCCATGCACCCCTCCACGGGAACATCACCTCCACCAGGAAAGGTGTTAGCCCCTAACGATGCGACAAATCTGCCCAATTTGCGGAATGACACATTGTGTTGGATTTTTGCACGAAAAACACACAGAGGCCAATTTAGTCACATAGTGGGTGTGTTTTGGCAAGCAGAGACAACAAGTTATTGGGGAAAACTTCCAGGAAATGTATTTTCCCCATTTTATGGCCAAACCAGGTGCAGAAAGAGCCCAACTAGGGGTTTTTGGACATTATGGAGTCATTGAAGCCATCTATTTTTCATTCTGAGTATTGTAAAGCACTAATTTTAACACTTTGAGCATATAATGAAAATGATCCATGGGAAGATGGACTAGGATATGTAGCCTAAGAGACAGGTGAACTCCTTTAGCATTTTGTCGTGTTATGTGTTTATTATGATGTCTGTTTATGATTGTTTATGCTGTTAATTTTAAGTAAAAACACATTAAGTTTATGTGCTTGCAACTTTATCCAATTTCCTAAGACACATACATATTCCACTTGCAAATTTGTATACACAAACATTTTTCATTTTCAGATCAAGTTAGTATCAGAGAAAAGGTTTTTGAAGGTTTTGTTGTTTGCAAGTGTTTTGTTTTCTGATGCTTACAATGTTGAATCTCACAAGAGGAGAAGGAAAAATTGTAGAGCCAACTTCTCAACTTTCAAGAAGGAGAACCATACATTCACCTCAAGCTTCATGGGGGCATTCACCAAGTATATCTCATGAGGAGAGTCATGAAATTCCTACTTCAGAAGATGAAACTTTCATAAAATCCTTTTATGATATGACAAAAATGGTGAAAATTTTATTTAAAGAAAGGAATGCAAGGTTTCAAGGTGAAAGCTCAAATCCTCCAAGAGGTAATGAAGATAGTGGTGAAAAGACTCCAAAATGGAATGGAGGGAATGGTGATACTCCACCTCCTTCAACTCCATCTTCCACTTCTTCTACCATTTCACAACCACCTCTGAATTCTCCAAAAGAACATGGTAAAATTCCTCCAAAAACTCCTTTGCTTAAGCTTGATATTAAGTTTGAATTTCCTATGTACAATGGAGAGGTAAATGCTGAGAAATTGGATAATTGGATTTGTCAAATTGAAGTGTATTGTAGGATACAAAGAATCCAATATGATGAAACGAAGATTCATTTTGCTTCTCTTAGATTAGAAAGTGTAGCACTCATTTGGTGGGAAGCCAAAACTCAAGAGGACATGAAGAAACATGGTAAAGTTTTATCCTGTTGGAATGATTTTATTGTTGCAATTAAAAGGAAATTTTATCCATTAGCATACATGCAGAAATCTATCATGGATGTAAAATTCAGACCCCAACCCAGTTTCAGTCTCGCTGATTTTTTAGCCAATGTTTAATGCCCAAACCTCAGATTTATGACAACCAATTAAACTTAGCATAAAAATAAATTTCAAAACTGAAACATGAGGATTAGGAACATCGTTTTAACACAGAAATAAAATATATCAGCAACACATAAAAACTCAGAAAATGATACAGTGATTTTTGGTCTAACAACAACCCTGGAAAAACCCATATGGGGAAAACCAGTGAGAGAGGAAGTTTTTATTATTTGTGAGCTTCAAAGAAATTTTGTTACAACATATTCATATTCAGAAATTTAATGAGAAACTTATCTCGATAATCGTGCCAAGTATTCACACGGGAAATGAGAAAAACTCCTCAAAACTCTTTCCAGAATTTTCTACAACAATATACATGTCTACTCCTCAATTTCTATGGATCCAAATGGTTGTACGGATGCCTCGAAATTCATGCCAACAACAACAACAATTGTTTGGGTGTATTAATGGTTGTATGACCTCCTAGAAAACCATGCCACACTTTTCAAAAACACACACAAAAACCCACCTCAATTTCTGTGCAATAAAGAGGTTGTATGGAATGTAAAAATCTGTACTGTACGACCTATGTACAGTGGTTTTACCTTCCTCGAAATTTGTGCCAAAAATTGAATTGTACGGACTATGTAAATCCATACTGTATGGCCAGTATTAAATGTTGCCTCCTTCCTCGATTTCTATGCCCACAAAAGGTTGTACGGACCCCGAAATCCATATTGTATGACCTCTTGTATATGTTGTCCTTGCTGCCTCGATTTTTGTGTTATTTTGCAGCCTTGGAATGCCTGTCCTAGCTCTACACAAATGGCCTCTTCCTCAAGCTCCAAAATTTGCTCTTTCTCTCTCTCAAAAATGTCTCAACAAGCCATAATGGGTGCGCCCTCCTTACCCTAATCAACCTCATGAGGGAATCTCAAGGGTTATCTCATCTAATGGTTGAGATTAGACGAGATCAATGGTGGGGATAAAATCACTTTACTCACCCGCTTTCCCTAAGTCTCAAAAAGTCACTTTTTAATTTGCATCTCACAAATTAAATGACTAGGGTCCACATTACGCACTTTCTCACCCCTTAGGCACCTAGGTGATGAGAAACACTTTCCCAGGTACTTTTTAATTTAATTTTAACACTCCCTCTTACCGAGGAAAGTGTTAATCACCACTCCAAGCTTGTCCCTGAAAAATACAAACTTGCCTCTGCCCAATGCTTTGGTGAGTATTTCTGCAACCTGCTCCTCTGTAGATATGTATTGTAGCTCCACAACTCCTCTCTAAACATAGTCACAGATGAAGTGATAACGAATCTCGATATGCTTAGACATGTCATGAAAAAATGTATTCTCCGAGAGTTTAATGCAACTCTAATTATCACAGTAAATCAGGGTAGGCCTCAACTGCACACCAAACAATCCCACTAGCAACTTGCGAAGCTAAAGGGCCTCACAACTTGCCTAACTGGCCGCCATATACTCAGCCTCTGTAGAACTCAAAGCCACTGACTTTGATTCTGAGTGAACCAAGAGACAACTACTGAGCCCAATCCGAAACAACACCCTGAAGTACTCTTCTTTTCACTCACACATCCTGCCCAATCTAAATCTGTATAGCCAACCAGATGAACTCCATCTCCTCTCTGATAGTCCAGCCCATAATCTATCGTACCACATAGATACCTGAGCACATGTTTTTCTACCACCCATTGCACTCTCCTAGGTTCCACCATGAACTGACTGAGAGTGTTGATAGAAAAACAAATATCTAGCCTAGTATTGACCAAATACATCAATGACTCGATCAACTGGTGATATAAAGTGGAATCCACCAACTGTGACTCAGAAGAATGAAGCTTCTTCCAGTTGGTAATCATAGGAGTGGTCATGGGCCTATTGTCCTCCATATGAAATCTCCTCAGAATGTCACACACATACTTCCCTTGTCCCAGGAAGATGTGTTCGGGCTCCTGCCAAACCTCCAATCCCAAAAAATAGTGCATCAGTCTGATATTAGTCATATCAAACTTTGAAGTAAGGCTCTCCTTGCAACTGTTGATGAGTCTCTATGCCCCTGTAATGAAAATATCATCCACATATAGCAAGAGAATGAGATGATCCTCTCCAACCACAATGTAGTATAGGTTGGGATTTGCCTCACTCTTCTCAAAGTCCAACTATTGCAAATAGGCATCAATCCTTGAATACCAAGCTCTGGGAGCTTGTTTCAGCCCATACAATGACTTCTTCAGTCTACACACATGAGACTCTCTCCCATGCACCTCAAAGCCCAATGGATGCTCTATATACACCTCCTCATGTATAAGACCATTCAGAAATGCGGTCTTCACATCCATCTCGTGGATCTTCCAACCCATCTCTGCTGCAATGGAAATCACCAACCCGATCGAGGTATATTTAGAAACCAACGCAAAGGTCTCATCATAGTCGACTCCCTCAACCTGTGAAAACCCTCGAGCCACAAAGTGAGATTTGTACTTCTCAATGCTTCCATCTACATCATTCTTGAGTTTATAGAACCACCTGGAAGTCACCACTGAATTCCCCTCAGGTCTAGGAACGAATTCCCAGACATCATTCTTCATGATGGAATTGTACTCTTCCATCATGACATCTCTCCAAACCTGTCTACTAGTAGCCTCCTCAAAAGTGGAAGGCTCAGACTTCTGAATACTTCTCACCATTAAGATGAAGCTGTAAAACCTCTCGGGAGGTTTACTCTCCCTCACTTGTTATCTGGGATTCCCCACTGAACCATGTGCCTCCCTCAAAGTATCTTTAAGCCACTTGGGCTTCCTCCTCTCTGAAGTAGTGGCCCGTGGAGGGGATTCTCCCTGCTTAACCCTATCACCTAAAGACCATGATCCTGAAGTAGACTCTGAAGTACCTGATCCTGAATCCTTGGACCAGTAGCCTACGAACCTGAACCCTGTGGCCCTATCACCTGTTAACCTGTTTTCACCGAAACTGGTGGCCTCGAACTCTGTGTAACTGTAGTCTTGTGCAGACTCACCTGTATGTGAGGTGAAGACTGCTCACCCCTCTCTATCCCTCTAGACTTCCTAAAGGATCCATACTCCTCAAATTGCACATCTCTCCTCAAGACAATCTTCCTCAAGGAAGGAAGCTATATACAGAAATCCCTTCAAGTCTCATTGTACCCAACAAATATCCCTCTTTCTGTCATGGGCTCCAGCTTTGTCCTCTTCTCAGAAGGGACATGTGAATATGTGATGCACCCAAAAATCCAAAAGCACCCCACCTCAAGCTTCTTCCTAGAAAAAGTATCCTCGAGAGTCATGCTCCCCACTGCCCCGTGTGGACTCTTGTTCTGTAGATAAATTGCAGTGTAGCAAGCCTCAACCCATAGAAATAGTGGCAGCCCATGATCATGTAGCATGGCTCTCGCAAGCCCAACAATTGCCCTATTCTTCCTCTTAGCAACCCCATTTTGTTGTGGGTTGTAAGTAACAATTAACTCTTTCATGATGCCCTCTCCTGCATAGAAGTCCATGAACTCCTTAGAGGTATACTCACCCCCTTTTTCATCCTCATAAATCTGATTTTCTTCCATGTTTGTTTCTCCACAAGAGCTTTGAACTCTTGGAATCGACTGAAGACCTGTCCTTTGGTCTTCATGAAGAAAATCCAAGACTTTCGTGAGAATTCATCAATGAATATAACATAATATAAACAACCAGTAAACGATGTCGAATACATCAGGCCACACACATCTAAATGAATAAGATCAAGGATCCCTGCTACTCTAAGATCAAGGAGCACCTTCCCATCATGAAACAACACCTCATAGCCCCTCTCCTCAATACCAGAAACTAATACTAAGTTCATCTTCAAGCCCGAAACATATAGGACCTCTCTCAACAACATGGGAGGCAAATACTCCCTCTGAAATGATATCTTC
The DNA here is from genome assembly GCA_010110895.2 of Picea sitchensis. NCBI lineage: Eukaryota > Viridiplantae > Streptophyta > Pinopsida > Pinales > Pinaceae > Picea > Picea sitchensis. The sequence continues at coordinate 9,087 of SNQJ01S0069157.1, read as the reverse complement.
CCACAACCAACTACCTTGACCACCCATTCATCTCCAAGCACTAACTCAACATCTCCAATCTGAGTGACATCTTTCAAGTGCTCACGAACCCCTATCATATGGAAAGATGCACCATTGTTAATATACCACATATCTGAATGAGTGGTCCTCGCAGATAGATACACAACCAAGGAAAATTCCTTGTCAAACTTGGTGGAGAAATCTTCCACCATTGTTGAAGCTGTTGTTTGTTTCTTCTTCTTGTTAGGACACTGACCTACATAGTGCCCAAACTTGTGGCATGCAAAGCACTTGACTTTGCCCATGTCCTTCTTCCCTTCACCCTTGGGTTTATTTCCTCCCTAGGACCTTTTCTTAATTTCTTCTTGTTGTTGGCAGCAAGAGCCATATTCTCCTCATCGTGACCTATAGATGAACTACCATGTACATAGCCTCTCCAGGTCTCCTCGTGAACAAAGTCATCCCAAAGACGATCCCAATTGGGAAACTTCTCCCTAGCCACAATTCCCTCTACAAAAATAGCCCATTGTTTGGAAACTCCATTCAATGTTGTCCTCACAAGCTCGTTGTCAACTATGGCCTCTCCCACAGCTCCAAGCTCATCTCTCACCTATGTCAACCTGGTAAGATATGTGACCAAATTTTCAGCCTTGGTCATTTTAATGTTCTTCAGTTTTTCCCTCAAAACCATCTTCCGGTTTTCATTTGTACTCTGGTACAATTTTGTCAAAGAACCCCACATCTCATAGGCATTTTCCTTCCCCGTCAAGTGAGGAATCAAATGGTCTTTTATGGCATCAAGAATAATCCTCTTAGCCTTGATACTCTTCTTAGTGTATGCTGCAAGAAGACTAGCATTAGTAGGTACCACCACAGGATGTGTTGTGGTATTTTCCGCAATGTCGCACAACTCATTTTCTTGCATCAACAAGATCATCCTATCTTTCCAAGCACCAAAGTTTGCTGCCCCATCAAGTCTTTCCTCAACTCTCAAACCTATAGCCATTGACCTCTTTGTGCTGAAAATGATAAATTCAAACTTCTGTTCGGTGAAGTGACTGTTGTCCCAATTTTCTGACTTGCTGAAATATATTTGCTTCTTTCAACTCAACTCTGATACCATGCAAAATTTTAGACCCCAACCCAGTTTCAGTCTCGCTGATTTTTCAACCAATGTTTAATGCCCAAATCTTAGATTTATGACACCCAATTAAACTCAACATAAAATTAAATTTCAGAATTGAAACATGAGGATTATGAACATCGTTTTAATGCATAAATAAAATATATCAGTAGCACATAAAAACTCAGAAAATGACACAATGATTTTTGGTCTAACAGTGACCCTAAAAAAACCCACAAGGGGAAAACCAGTGAGAGAGGGAATTTTTATTATTTGTGAGCTTCAGAGAAATTATGTTACAACATATTCATCTTCATAAATTTAATGAAAAACTTATCTTGATAATCATGCCAAGTCTTCACACAGGAAATGAGCAAAACTCCTCAAAACTCTTTCCATAATTTTCTGCAACAACGTGCAGGTTTGCTCCTCGATTTATGTGCCTCCAAATGGCTGTACTGATGCCTCAAAATTCGTGCCAACAATAACAAAAGATTTCTAGGTGTATTAATGGTTGTACGACCTTCTAGAAAACCATGCCACACTTTCTAGAAAACACACACAACAACCCACCTCAATTTATTTGCAATAAAGAGGTTGTAGGGACTATAAAAATTCGTATTGTATGGCCTGTGTACAGTGGTTGTACCTTCCTCAAAATTTGTGCCAAAAACTGAACCATACAAACTGTGTAAATTCGTACTGTATGACCACTATTAAATGCTACCTCCTTCCTCAATTTTTGTGCCCATAAAAGGTTGTATGGACCCCAAAATTCATATTGTACAACCTCATGTATATGTTGTCCTTCCTGCCTCGATTTATGTGCTAGTTTGCATCCGTGGAATTTGTGTCCTAGCTCTACAAAATAGCCTCTTCCTCAAGCTCGAAAATATGCTCTTTCTCTCTCTCAAAAATGTCTCAACAACCCACAATGGGTGCGCCCTCCTTACCCTAATCGACCTCATGAGGGAATCTCAAGGGTCGTCTCATCTAACGGTTGAGATTAGACAAGAATAATGGTGGGGATAAAATCACTTTACTTACCCACTTTCCCTAAGTCTAAAAAAGTCACCTTTTAATTTTCATCTCACAAATTAAATGACTAGGGTCCACATTAGGCACGTTCTCACCGGCACCTAGGTGATGATAAACACTTGCCTAGGTACTTTTTAATTTAATTTTAACAATGGATTGAAAAAAATTTAGGCAAGCTAAAGGGAAGCATGTGCAAAGATACACTCAAGAATTTAGAAGAAGAGCTTTGATTTTGGGTATAGATTTATCTTCTCAAGAAACTTTACTCAAATACATAGGAGGATTGCATAGCTATTTGAGACACACAATTCTCATGTTTAACCCTAAAAATATAGATGAAGTTTGTGTACATGAAACTCATTTGGAAGAAAGAGGGAAGAATGCTTCTCAAGAGGGAAGAAAGAAGCCATTTTTTAATGGAGACAAAGGAAAGAGGAAATTCAAAGGAAATGGAAAGAAGAATGCTTCAGTGAAGAAAGAGAGAGAAAAAATCTCATGTAAACACTATTCAAAATATGGGCATGATGAAGACCACTGTTAGAAACTTCATCCTGAAACGAGACCCAAAAAATTCAACAACAAAACTAAACCAAAGACTATTGCAACTACACAACATCATTTAGGATCTCATTTGGGAGATGAAACAAAAATCACAACCATGGGTTTTCAAGGTAAGGACTCTATTTCCAGTACTAGTTCTTCAAGTAGTAGCCTCAATGAAACTCAACTTGAAAAAGAAAGAACATATCTTTTCCACATAAAGGTAATTTCAAAGCATACCAAGATAGATACTCTATTTGATACTAGTTCTCAAGAAAACCTTATTTTTGAAGACACTGCCAAGAAATTGCATTTGGAAACTACTCCTCATCCTAAACCATATGCTCTAGGTTGGATATGTGATAATGCCAAATTGCATGTGACAAGAACATGTAAACTTAGATTTTCCATCACTGCAAACTTTATAGATGAGGTAGAGCTTGATGTTATTCCATTGGATATTTGTGGTATTGTGTTGGGAAGCCCATATTTATATGATAGGAGAGCCATCTTTCACCGTCATGAGAAAAAATATCATTTGTTTAAAAATGGAGTTGAGTACATTGTTAGAGCACATACAAAGAAGTTGAATTTTCCACTTGTAAATGCTGGCCAAAAGAAGAGATTAGTCAATTCTAGTAATAACTTTGTACTCTTGATGATCAAACCCAAAGACAATGTTGAAAAAGAAGCTTTCCAAGGTTGTGATGCAAAGTTAAAATCTGATTTATATGAGGTTGTTAACCAATATCATGAGATGTTTCAGGAACCAGAATGATTTCCTCCTAAAAGAAGCATCCAACATGAGATTCAATTGTAGCAAGATTTTCCTCTTCCAAACATTGGTATGTACAGGATATAAGTCATGGAGAACACTAAAATTAAAAAAAAAAATCCAAGAGTTTCTTGACAAAGGGGTTATCATGCCAAGCACATATCCATGCGGGTCACCAATTGTTTTAGTACCAAAGAAAGGTGGTACATGGTGCATGTGTGTAGATTCCAGAGCTTTGAACAAGATTACGGTAAAGAATCATTACCCTCTTCCTAAAATTGATGATTTTCTTGATCGATTGAAAGATGCTAAGTGTTTTACTAAGTTGGATTTGAGAAGTGGATATCATAATATTAGGATTGCTAAAGGAGACACATGGAAGACAACTTTCAAAACAAAGCAAGGTTTGTTTGAATGGATGGTTATGCCATTTGGGATTTCTAATGCTCCTGCAACATTCATGAGAGTTATGAATGATGTTTTAAGGTCTTTTATTGATGATTATGTAATTGTCTACTTGGATGACATTTTGATATTTAGCAAATCTCACGAAGAGCATGTTAGGCATGTGAAGAAAGTTTTATATGTCTTGAAGAAATAAAATTTGTTTTTAAAGATGTCTAAATGTGAGTTTAGAAATACCTCACTTGTTTACTTGGGACATATTGTTGGAGGAGGAGAACTGAAAATAGATCTTTCCAAGGTCAAATTCATTTTGGATTGGCCCAAGCCCAACAATGTAGCAAAGGTAAGAAGATTTTTGGGAGAAACCCAGTATTGGAGAAAGTTTATTGCTAACTTTTCTTCAATGGCAGCTCCATTACATGCAGTGACAAGCATCAAGCAATTTTTCCAAAGGGGAGGAAAGCAACAAAAATATTTTGATGCATTGAAGGAGAAAATTAGTTCAGCTCCAATTTTTGCACTTCCTGATTTGAGACAACCATTTGAGATACAAACAATTGCAAGTAACTATGCAATGGGAGCAATCTTTTTGCAACATGGTAAGCCCATTTGTTTTCATTCTAAAAATTTTAATGGTGTTGTGATTAATTATCCTACACATGATAAGGAGTTGTATGCATTGGTGCAAAGTGTGAAAAAATGGAAACAATAGTTGTTGGGAAAAGAAATTGTTATTCAGAAAGATCATCAAACATTGCTATACTTACAATCACAAACAAAGCTACAACAAGCAAGGTACTTCAGATGGATGGGTTTCCTACAACAATTCCAGTTCGTTATTAGGTATAAGAAAGACATTTATAACAAAGTTGTTGATATGCCTTCTAGGCCTATTGTTAGTGCTTCAGTTATTCTTCAGCATAATTCTACCATGCATGAAAGTTATGTTGAACAATATGCTTTAGATGTTGATTTTAAGGAGGTTTATGCAAATTTGTGTCATTCTAACCAAGTTGAGGAATTGGATTACCATGTGTATGATAAGCTTTTGTATCATCTTGGAAAACTATGTATTCCACAGGGTGAAAGAGTCAACATCTTAAGGGAAGCACATTCTTCTGTTATTGCTGGCCAGTTTGGTGTAGGCAAGACAATGGCTAATTTACAAAGGTATTGCTATTGGCCTAAAATGAATGAACGTCTTTCAATATATGTAAGAGGATGTTCTTTATGTGCTACAAGTAAGCCTGGAAATAGAAAGTTAGGATTATATACTCCACTATCGGTTCCTTCTCGTCCTTGGGAAAGCATTTCCATGGACTTTGTAGGAGGATTACCTATGTCAAAAAAGAATCATAAGTATCTTTATGTTGTAGTTGATAATTTCAACAAAATGTCTATTTTGATTTCTTGTAAGAAACAGGTTACAACTGAACAAACGACACAAATTTTCTTTCAACATGTATGGGTACATTTTGGGTTGCCCAAATCCATTATTTCTAATCGATATTCTTGATTTATTGGGAACTTTTGGTCAAGGTTATGGGAACTCATGGACACCAAGTTGAAAAAGAGAACACCAATTCATCCACAAATTGATGGTCAAACATAAGTGGTGAATATAAAAATAGTACATATTTTTCATGGTTATTGCAGCAAACATCCTAAGATTTGGGATGAACATCTACACTACATTCAACATTCTTATAACTAGGCTAAGCATTCTTCAACTCAAACATCTCCATTTGAGGCATGTTTTGGTTATTTGCCAAAATCTCCTTTAGATTTCATCTTTGGGAAAGATATTGCTATTGATGGTCATAATGACATTGATAGAGCAAAGAAGTTCATTGAACAAATTCAGTTGGTGCATCAAATGGTACAAGAATAGTTGGAAAATAGCCAAGCCAAGTAGAAGACAAGACATGACAAGCATCGTGTTGATCATAGTTTCCAAGTTGGAGATGAAGTTTGGCTTTACATTAGCAAAGAGAGGCTTAAAGGAGAAGGTAAAAACCTGAAACCAAATAGATATGGACCTTTCAAGATTCTTGAAAAGTGTAATATCATCAAATTTTAGAATAGTAAATTCTAAGTGAACTTTGAAATAAATTTCTGTTTTTGGAAAATTTAGATTTGGAAATTATTTGCCATTTATGGAAAATCCGAATTTGGAATTTTGATTGTTCTAATTAATTATTTGATGACTGTTGGGAAAATATTTGACTTGCCCAACTATCCTCTTTTATTTTGACACATGTGTAAGACAAAATTTTAATAAATTAAATGTTGGAAGACAAATGGAACATCCAGGTTAAAAATAGTTGACAATGACTCCATGAGTGGGGAACAGGTTTGAGTTACCACAAGGATGATTTTTACAAGTGGAAAATTAGGAATTTGACCACTAGCAGCCCCTAAAAAACAAGGATTTGTAAAGCTTGTAATTTCCCAAGGAGGGAAGGAAAGACTTAGGCACAATGTTGCATATAAAAACAACATATGGAGGAGACAGGACACTGCTTAGTATGTTGGGAAAATAAACTATTTGTTGTTATGAGCATTGTTAGTGTGAGGCAAAGGATTTTCTGATCTGTGGATGGTGACTATAGCTAAGGAGGATCATTCATTTTTCCCTTATGGACTCATGGTCAGGATAGGGGGTGAGCAGGACAAGTGAACTTGGTTGTTCTGTTCTATGATTGGGTGGAACGTGGTTGTTCCATTTGTATTCCAGCATCAGGTTTTAGATATGTATCTTGGCTTTCATTCCTTGTCAATGTTATGTTTATGATTTTTATTTGTTAGGAATATGATGGCTTAGTATAGTTAAAGGATACTGAATATATTGTTTATTTCAAATGTGATGGTGGTGCATATATATTGAATTTCCATTTAAATATGTAAAAACAAAATTACCATAGAAAATAGATAGAACGAATAACAGTCTGAATACATTCTTCTTTACCATACATTCTTCTTTACCACAGAAATATAGTGATGAATTCAAAGTATCTTGCAAAAGCAACCATTGTATTCAATCGATTATTGTTCAAATATTAAAGTTGGAGTACCATAGATCAAAGGCTCCACAACCTCTTGTATTGTAAACAAAGTGCTAAAAAGTATACACAGAATCTATATGTAACCGAAGTAATGTGCACATAGATCAGAACTCAAATACCTTTCAAGCAAAGATGTTTCATTCATCCAATTACCTCGATTTGCACAACTTGCAAAAGAAGAAAATGAGGGTTTAGTAAACTATGCTAGCATTTTAATGGAAATCAAACAATAGAATAAGCCAAGGACAAAAACTTAGCTTGAGTTCTGAATTAGAACACTGGTTAGTGTTAACTTNCCTCGATTTGCACAACTTGCAAAAGAAGAAAATGAGGGTTTAGTAAACTATGCTAGCATTTTAATGGAAATCAAACAATAGAATAAGCCAAGGACAAAAACTTAGCTTGAGTTCTGAATTAGAACACTGGTTAGTGTTAACTTTCGGCACTTCGGGTGATTTCTAATGTTAGAAACTGGTTTTCCCGAAAGTACATACTCCCAAAGTGACGTAACTTGCTAATGTCACTGTTGAATTGGCATTGGCTGAGTGGCTTCGATGTGTCACTTAGATTCATGACTTGCATGTACCTGAAATGTCAATTTAATCTTGACACTTTTCATCATCTGATTGTGCCACATGTCCTTGCTGACGTAGATCTCATGTCGCGACACATATCCTCCTCCTGGATCTAACAACTTTGATCAGTTCTAGATCAATTCCCAAGTGAGATTCCCCGAAAGTCTAACACGATCTAACGGTCCATCTTTGACACAAAGCCTAACATGATCCAACGATTGTCGATATTTCAGTTATTTCAGGATCAGTGGGGATGACATGACTGTTTGCGAGGAGGAGGACATGGAGGCAATTGATCAATGGGGGATGTCATGAGTGGATTTGAGTGGAGGTGACATGGTGACCTGCTTTCATTTAAGCACGTGATTGTGAAATTTGTCAAGGGTGGTTTGGGTCCACACCACTCCGACCCCTGCAATCCCCCACAAGATGCCATGTACCCTTCCAACGATACCATGGTATCAATTACGAGACCGCTCTAGAAAATTAACGTTCGAGCAGTTTGTGTCCCCGCAATGAAGTGTGGTTGTCGATCGTGTCCCAATCTGTGATCCGAGTTATATTCTCTTCTTACCTGCTGTAAGGATCAACGATTCTTGTTGATTTGAGATTAACGGTCCACAATTACTTCAGGATTTCGGGCTTTGGGCCTTTTCAATGCATAGTTGTTACAATCCTCTGGAGTGCTGTATTTTCGAAGTGAGAGATCTGCATCCATGTGTCCTCGTTGATGGACTGTTCATATTCACTTTGGGAGTTCGGGCTTCGAGAGTTCATGAATGTTGTGCTTGGAAATATCTCGAAGTTCTAAGTCTCCAAAGTGAAAGATCTACCTCCACGTGTCCTCGTTGATGGATGGTCCAGGTTCACTTAGGGACTTCAGGTGTTCAGGATTTGGGAGTTTATGAATGTTGTGTTTGGAAATCTCCTGGAGTAGTATGGACCCGGTTGACGTGGCAGGATCTCGGGACTTTTGTCTAGTCTTTAATCCTTGTGCGACTTCGACGCTCTGAATGCACAAAAACCATTGATCTGGGTGGCTTGCTAGATCTTCATCGTTGCAATTTTAATCTGTCTGATCCTACCATCTGACCTCAAAATGGATTGTTTTGAATGTTTCATTTGCTCATGGTTTTTCCCTATGCATACAACATACTCAACTGACCTAATGTAAGCTCAATTAAAGGCAAACAAGATGACAGGAAATTCGAACCAAATCACAATATGTATTTATCCTTCAAGAAAAATAGAAAAAACTCTGCACAAAGAATCAGTCAAGCAATCCAACAAAGAGAACCAATTTATTGAATAGATGGGGAACCTAATTTATCAACCAGAAGAGTAAAAATTTGATGAAGGCATAGGGAAATGAGAGAGGAGAGGCAAGGGTGGAGACCTAGGTTACAACATCGACTTCTGGTTCAAACCTACTTCAAAAAAGGTATTGAAGACTTGGGAAATTTTTGATAGGGTCACCAAATTCTTCAACACAAATAAGTGTGTGATTTATAATCCAATAATGACGCTATAATGAAATATAACAGTAAGAGACAAGTGGAAATTAAA
>SNQJ01S0069156.1:31016-53131 GCA_010110895.2 Picea sitchensis | reverse complement strand
CAGGTCTCGCCTTTCTTCTGTACAAGCACGATTGGGCTTCCGCAGGTACATGTGCTTGGTCGAATGTGCCCTTTTTAGAGAAACTCTTGAATTTATCACTTGATTTCCTCATTTTCAAGGAGATAGTACTGATGCACTGGCACATTAGGAAAAGGATTACCAGGGGTCATTTCAATTGAATGTTTAACTTGACAATGCAGAGGAAACCTAGTAGGTGAGGTGAAGATGTCCCGGTATTATTCCATAAATTTTCCACTTGCTTCTACTGTGTAGAGGAGCCTTGTGCGAAGGCCATGGATGTGGTAGCGGCCTTCTGTCACTCTGAGAGTGAATCTTGAAGAGGACAAATTTCCCAATTTGGGAGATGACCTTTCTGCACTGCTTAGCTGAGACTAAAGAAATTGTCGTAAGTGGAGCTATCTCTGGTATCTTGTACAATTGTTTCCCATATTAATAATGACATTATGAGGTCTAGACTCATATACAGCATGACATTTACACATATATGGTTGGACTAAAAGAACATTAAAAAAATTGAGTGGCGAAACATCACACAATACCTCATCCTTGAAGGGCTTGATTCCATAGGGCAGGCAACACTGTTGGTTGAATCAGAGATCTCAACCTTGGTTGAGCCACTCGATGTTGTATGGGTGCAGATGTGGTGTTCCTGAAAAATCCAACCAATTCATGACCCCTACTAAGAGAGGTTCTTTTGCATTCTGCTATCAATAATGAAATGTAGTGGAGCACCCTTCACCCACATCTGTGAGTTAAAAAAGGCACTCACCTTCATCCGACTCTTATGGTTCATTTGGTTGGATCTTAGTGGTAGTGATTATGGAACTGGGTTCTACATCAATGATATGCTTCCCCTTGTATTGATCCAAATCATAGTTGGAGCCTAGATCTAACTCTGAGGCTTTTATTTCAACCACCAATGAATGCTTCAAGTGACATTCCTCATTGTTGTGTCAGGGACTATCATGGAACTCACACCACTTCCCAGTGTCTTTCTTCATCTTCTCATTACACTTTTTTGTTTGCAGCTTACACTGGTTGTCCCGAGGTTGTCCATCCTTGCTTTATCATTTGTTTTGTGTGTTGTGGATGCCTTTTCCTAACTTCTACTGTGATGAATTCACAAATCCAAACTCTTATTTATTCTTTTACTTAAAATTTGCTCAATTTTGACAACATATCGATAMGTGGCTCACAATGACGAGATGTCCAGAAAATCCATTTCTGTTTGGATGTACCTATGTAGTCCCCCAYGGTTTTTTAGAACCAGATGTTGCTCGGAGTATTTGGTACCCATATTGGTGCACAAGGTATGGAAGGTATTTGTGAACTCTAGCACTATTTGATCCCTCTCCTAACGCGGTGTGGTCCATCTCATGTATTGGTCATCRTAGTTTCCAATAGGATAATATTGTTCCTTGATTGCATCCATAAAAGAGTCCCAAGTGGGATTGGCACCAAATATTCCAAACTCTTGTGTGGATTTTTTCTCACATTAATTCTCCAACCAATGTTTGACATGGGGGACAACCTTAAGGAGCCAAAAAAGGTGATATTTTCCTTATTGGAAAAATTGTGAACAGAGAAATAACCTTCTAGTAGATTTAACAACTTTTGCAAAGCATATGCATCTATCTGACCTTCAAATACAATAATATCAAAATTAAATTGCACCTTGAAGGGGGTGGTGCCTCCAAAGTGGCCACTTGAGGAAGATGTGTTGGTTTTTCTCAGTAGTAGTCAAAGGATTTGGGAAAAAGTGTCCATCGTCGCATTCCTTTGTTGCGCTAGAACTTCTGTGAGCAACAACTTAATAGGATTTTTCGCTCTCCCTCGTTTGGATTTTCCTCTACCATGGGTGGCCATTGTGGTCAGTGAGGATGGTCTTCCAAAGGCTCGACTACTTTGAGTCTTAATGCCTTATACCCTGACCTCATTGGGGACATGCATAGAGAAACATATAAAGAGTAGACCACTATGATACCATTGATCTGGATTTATAAGGGAACAAAATGAAACACAAAAAGGACAGAAACACAGAGATATATTAATACTCAATTTCAATTGATGAATGAAATATGTAGAGACTGTAAAAGAAAATATAGCGTGAAATGAACTCGCTAGAATGGTGGTAGCTTATCTCTGAGAAGAGATGTGATGGCTACACGCATTCACAATAATATGATTACAATGAGGCTCCAAAGGCCTTTTTAACATAAAGCATAAATGAGAAAACCCTAAACATTCAAAACCCTAACCCTAAGAGATGAAAAGACAAAAGCTTTATGGGCCCTGATGGGGGTAGTTGATGCGTCAACTTCCCAGGGGCACAACTTTTGCATACGATCTCTGTTTGGGGCGCTCGATACCTCGTTGAAAAGGTATAATTGAGGATTAAACATTATTTTAAACCTAGCATCTAATTTATCCTACATGCTAGGTGTTTTTTAGCCACAAGAATGTTGTTTAGGGCCTCAAAACGACCCTAGAAGTTTGGGACCCGAAAAACTGTAGAAAAACTGCCAAGATGAAAATTGTTTGAGCCAATGGAATAGGTAGGTGACCACCAATGTCCACCTGGATCAGTAAAAAACTATGATGATTGGTACACAATATAGATGACTCTGCTTAAGGAAAGAGACCAAATGGTGTCGGAGTACACTAACATCTTCCATACCTTACTCTCAAAGTTGGGTATCAGAGACTTCAAATGACACTTGGATATTAAGTATTGAAGTGGCCTACACATGTACATCCAAACAGAGATGGATTTCTTGGAAATATATTCAATAGGAGCCGCTTATCGATATGTTGTCAAAATCGATCATAAATTTAAGTAGCAAAATAAGCGAGAGTTCATGTCCGCAAATACACAACAACAAAAGTATGGAAAAGGTGGACCTAACTCATATAAAAAAGGACATATCAATGAAGGCCAACCTAAAGACAACCAATCCAAGCCACAAACAAATAATGGTAATGGGAATATGAAGAAGGACACTAGAAAATGGTGTGAGTTCTAATAAATCCCCTAGCACAACATTGATGAATGTTGCTCAAAACAATCATTATTAACCAAGATTAAAGAAAAAGAGTCAGACCCTGACTTGAAATCTAATTCAGAGTAGGATAAAGGAAAGTGAATAATCGATGCAGAACCTAGTGCTACCATCAAAACCACAAATATCCAACCCAACAAGTCAGAGGATCTTGAGGAAGGGGAGCACCTCTTCCATTCATAAATGTGGGTGAAGGGAAGCCCACTACATTTGATTATTGACAGTGAGAGCTAGAAGGACCTAATAGTGGTTGAGTTCATCAAGATATTAAAGTTTTTGATGATGCCACACCCCTAACCATATACCATCTATTGGTTGAGCCAAGGATGAGACTGTCATGTCAGCCAACAGTGTCGTGTATCCTACGGCATCAAGCCCTTAAAAAATGAGGTACTATATTATTTTTCCCCACTCGAAGTTTGTGATGTTATTTTAGGATAATATTATATGTTGAAACATCATTTTGTTTATGATTCCTGACCCCACAATATCATTATCAGTTTGAGGGGTCATCCCTATAGAGTACTCGAGGTAGTTTTGACTACTGCAATTTCATTAATGATCTCAACAAAACATTGCCAAAAATTAATATCACAAATTGTAAAGTTTTTCATCTTCATGGTTCGATCAGAAGGGGAACAAAAGGTCAATATAACCACCACAACTTCAACACATGGTATCTCTACACAACGGAAATAGATGGACAAGCTTGTAGCAGAAAAAAAAAAACCTCTTCACTTCACCTATAGGGGTGCCTCTACACTATCAAGTCAAACATCCCATTGATTTGATATCGAGTGCTCCTTTTCCCAATGGTCCAACATAAAAAATATCCCTTTTGGAGAATGAGGAAATCAAGCATTAAATTCATGAGCTCATCCACAAGGGCCACACTTGACCAACCTCCTTACCTTGTGGGAGCCCAATTGTGTTGGTGTATAAGAAGGTTGGAACATGGTGGCTCTGTATTGATTATGGATCCTCGAAAAAAATCATAGTCAAGAACTGATACTTGATCCCCTCGAATGACAATCTTCTTGATCAACTCAAGGGTTCCAAGTTCTTCAGCAAGATAGATCTGAATTTGGGCTATGAATTGGTTTCAATAGAATTAACTAATGTATGGAAGACAACCTTCAAATCTAAATAATCCCTCTTTTGAGTGGTTGGTCATGCCTTTTGACTTGACTAGTGATCCAGTTACATTCATGAGGATCAAAGATGATAACTTGCGGCCATTCACAAACTCTTTTGTGCTGGTCTATTTGGATGAAATCCTCATCTTTATCCAGACCTGGGTATAGCTCTTCTAGCCAATTCAGGAGGTCTTAAGAACCTTGCGGAAACACAATTTATATGCCAACCTAGAGAAATGATCATTCAACATGCATAGAATCCAATACTCAGGATACATTGTGGATGAACATAGGGTGCATGTCAACCTAGCCAAGATCAAATTCATTCATTATTAGCCAACCCCGATGACTCTGACAAGGCTTCAAAACTTCCTAGGACTTGGAAACTTCTATCATAGGTTCGTGTTGGGTTTCTCTCATATGATTTGGCCCTTAAGTCAAGTAACCAAGGGAGGAGATAAAGCAATGTTTTCTTTGTATAAATCATAGCGAAAAGCATTCCAAGATCTGAAACATCACCCCTATTCCGCACTAGTCTCACATTACTAGATCTACAACATTCGTTTGATATCAAGATAGATGCCTCTAACTATTCTATTAGTGTCATCCTCACTCAGCAGGGACATCTAGTTGCCTATCATAGTGAAACATTATCTGATGTTGTTCACATGTATCCCACCTATGACAAAGAGATGTACTTGACTATGTAGGCGTACCGATAGTGGAAGTATTGCATTCTATATAAGGAAACGGTCATCCACATTGATCACAAGCCTCTGTAATTCATGCAAACAAAAGGGAAGCTACAAAATGAATGCCATCATAAATGGTCCAAATACCCGCAACAATTCCACCTAAATATTAAGTATAAGAAGGGAAGCACCAATTGTGTTGCCGACAGCCTCAATCAACCCCTGATTGTGGCCCTCACTACAGTTCTTAACTCACGTGGGCACGAGACCTCTAGGTGGCCACAATTATACAACAAAGACTCTAGCTACACTACTACTTATCAAACCCTGAGTGTCGGAAAACAAGTTCCAAACTTCCACCTCTAGGATGCACTCTTGTGTTATCTTGACCATCTATGTGTTCCTTCAAGTGAGCATGAAAAGATAATTTGGGAATAACATTACAATCAAGTGGTAGGGAACTTAGTGGTTGTGAAGACAGTAGAAGTACTTCATAATCATTTCTATTGGCCCAAGCTTTGAGATGATGTTGGTAAATACATCGAGTCATCGCTAAGTCATCCATAAAGAAGCAGGGGCTCTACACTCCTCTCCCTACACTATAAAATCCATGAGATTATATCTCCATGGATTACATGTCAAGGTTTCCCTCCACCAAACATGGCCATGATTGTGTTTTTGTGGTCATCGATTGATTCTCTAAGATAGCTATTTTGACACCTTGTAAAAAGAGTATCACAGTCAAGGCCATTGTTAAACTATTTTCTATGCATATTTGGGTTCATTATAGGCTACCATAGATCATCATTTCAAATAGGGACAACGGGTTCCTTAACACCTTTTGGTCCAGCCTCTGGTCTCTGATGGACATCAAGTTGACCAAATCGACTTCCTTTCATCTCCAAACAAATGGATAAATAGATGTTATCAATAAGATGATCTTTCATATCCTACACATGTACAAATCCAAGCATCCATGTACATGGGATGAGAGCCTCCCATATGTTCAACATAACTATAGAAAATCCCTCCACAGATCCATTGGTTAGAGCCAGTTTTAGGTGTTCTTGGGGTTCCAACCATTGGCCCCCATTCATGTAGTTCTATTTGTTCCAACTTCCCTGATACAGTCCTCCCATGCTCATATTGAAGCCGACAGAGAAATCAAATTTATTGAATGGATCCAACACCTCCAACAATAGGTTCATGATATCTTGGAGAAGGATAGTGCCAAGTATAAGCAGTGACACAACTAGCATTAGGTTCCTCACAAATTTCATGTTGATAACAAGGAGTGGTTGCATTTGCAGAAAGAGTGTGTCAGAAGCCCCCACAGAAATATGAGACCACTCTAATATAGGCCTTACACCATGAAAAAGGTTGTGGGTTGTGGGTGAGAATGATTTTGAATTGATTATTCCTCATTTCCTTGGCTTGCACCTAGTATATAATGTGGAACTACTTCGACCAGATTTCCCACCTTTGTTGGACACCTCAGAGGTGGCTGAGTAATTATCCCTTATAGAACTCGATCCCAAATGCATTACACAAGCTCCAGTGGATCAAATCATGGACACTAGAATGAAGGGAACCTACCAACAAATCATACAACTCTATTGGGCTATCAAAGCATGAAAACTACTTCAGCAAGGCAAGTGGCTTACCGAGGTTTAGATTTAGCAAAAGTTTCCTCATCTCCTGAGGAAAATTGATGCAATGGGGACCACTGCTTCCTAAGGGGGGAGTACTGATCTAGGTGGATATTTGTGGCCACACACCTCTTCCACTGACTCATCATGGTTCTCCATCTTGGTCAATCATGCTTCTCCATCCTGGTCGATCACAATTCTCCATCTTGGTCGATCACAGTTCTCTATCTCGACCATTTTTGTTATGATTTTTGGGTCTTAAACTTTCGAGGTCATTTTGAATCCCTAAACAATGTTTTTTTGGACATTAAGGGGCCTAGAATAGCCATGGAATTCAATGGCCCTACCAAAAATTATACTTCTCAATTAGATATTTCCAACGAGCTATTATGCACCCAAACATAGATAGTATGCAAAATTTTCACCTACGAGAAGTTGGCGTATCATCTAACCACCTTAGGGCCCGCAAACCTTTTGGTGCTTCACCTCCTAGGGTTAGGTTTTTGGACCATTAGGTTTCTTGATTTATGTTAAGAGGCCCTTCTTTCAGCCTCTTATGATATCTTTCTACAAATTAGCATAGTTGATATCTCTTTCTCTTCAGAGATAAGCTACCACCATTTCAACCATTTTGTGTTCTACAATATAGTATTATTCTATTCATTAATAGAAGTTAGGTTTCACTGTATTTATTTTTTCTCTCCTATAGTTTTGTTTGTATCTCATTTCATTCTCAACATAATCTGTATCAATAACCACAGATACGAGATTCAATGTAGGAGTCTCACCAACTCACCATGGACTAAGTTCTTGCTACATTTCATTTCGAACAAGGATTGACTATTTCTATCCCAGCCATCAATGATTTCATTCCATTTCTACAAGAACATTACCCACCACAACATTACATTGAAATCCAATTTTAATTGCATAACCATGGATCTACTTACCTTGTTCTAAAGCCAATAAATTTACACATGCATGATTTACACTGGCCATAGTGATTGGGTTGGGTTTTATGCATAGGAAAACTTGCATTTCATTTAATAATTTCAAGGCTTCATAGGGATGGTGAATCTTAGGATATCCAACAATGATTACATTGCATGAACCAACATCTCATTTAGACATTCTTTTGAATAACTAGTGGGAAATGCTAAAATATCCATGTTTGGCTTGCATGTTTGAAAATGCATTGCCCACAACAACATTACATTCAAATCTAATTCTTATTGCAAACATGGATCAACATACCTTTCTCTAGAGCCAATAAATCTACACATGCAAGCATGAGACGAATCATGATGATTAAGTTGGATTTTGTGCCTGTGGATTGGATTTTGTTTATGAATGTCAAGTCTTCATGGGGATGGCCAATCTCGGAATAACCAACAATGATTGAATTCCACGACCATTAATTTATATCAAATATAGTGTAAACAAGTTTTATTGTGGCAACGTTGGAATCTTACATTTGTTTCCTGACAAGGTTCATGCCATTAACAGTATGAGGAACCTTGTCAAGTTACCATGGAATAGCTACTTGCTACATTTCATTCCCAATAAGAGTTTAATTCTATAGCAATAACAATGATTCCATTCCATTTCTATAAGACCACTTCCCATAAAAAAAAATTACATTCAAATCCAGTTTGTATTGCATAATCATAGATCTTCTTACCTTGTTCCAAAGCCAATAACTTTGCATATGCAGGCAAAACACTAGTACACCTATTGAACAATGATCATTCAAATATATATTTTTTTCAAAATAAAATAATACATTGGATATTTCACATTAAATCGACATATAATTTATACGTAAATGTTTATATTATGTTGAAGGTTTAGCATCAACATCACATCAATTAAGTGCCATCTAAAAAATAATATTAGACTTGCCACATGGCAGGTGCCATGTTTGAAAAATTATGGTGTGTAATGTGACATGTGGAAGGTGCCACGTTGATATTTGCTAATGATGGTGCATTACATATCATCATTTTGTTGACATGGCACCTACCATGTGGTACTCACATGGAATTAGATGCCAGTTATGTGATGCCCATTCATTATTCACACATCGAACAAACTTTGGTCGATGAAAGTAATTGGTTCTTAAGCACTATAACACCCTACTAGGTTATACAATAATAATAGGGTGTTATTATCTCACTAAGTAAATCACCATTTTCTAGGATTTTTTTTTAATCCACTACAAAGTATTTATATGTGTTTCTACATGTAATAATCATGTTATATTCATTATCATTTAAAGAAATCTAGAATGATTGAAATGTGAAGGAATAAACAACATTTGTTTGTATATTTCAACCAATAAATTCGATGTTCTTAAACTAACATTAGATGAAATTTCAAGTAAATATTTTTGGAGCAATTTAATCTCAATATTTAGCAATAAAACAATTCAAAGTGACAAGTAAAATACCTACCTTAATGTTGTTTTTCAAGTTGAATAACTCTCTTTATTGAGACTCCTATCCTCTTGCCTAGAATGGAATTAACCTCATAGCTAACTCGGAGCCTAGTTGACTTCCTAAATCCACAAAACCTTTGGGTTTCCTAGACCTCTCTGCCCAAGACTCTGAGAACAACAATAGTGCTAGCAATATGATGTAATGGAATATATTCTCCAATATAAAACAATATCAAATTTTGAGTGGATAAAAATATTCTCCCTTCAAGATTTGTGTTTTCTTCCAATTTTTCCAACCCTTCCTCTTCCTTTTCTCACCTTGTTTATCAGCCTTAACCCCTTGCCAAAATCCTCACCTCCTTTCCTTCTAAATTTGATCCCCCCCCCCCCACATTTCAAGGTTCCTCGGGGAAATATAGTCAACCCTTCCTATCCTATGGGATGACAACTTTATCCTAGGTTAAATTAAAGGAATTAATTGAATTAAATGCAAATCCCCAAAGAAAAGCCTACCAATCGATGTCTCTAACTTTTCCTAAAATTTAGTTGATTTCGTTCAAATATTTGCACTAACTAACCAAGAGCTTATTGCATATTAATTTAAATTCCAGATAATCATATTTTACGTAAATCAATTTTCCAAAGTTGTTAAATCATAAATTATTTTTTTAACAACCTGGTTTAATAGTTAATGAATTTATGAAACTATATTAATGTATGCACATCGAGTATGCAAGCATAGCTAGCGCACACGTATCCTTTGCATCTACCATAATAAACAAGCGATGCTCCTAATGCACAATTCCTAGATGTTCACAGTGAATCATGCATAATGGTAAATCAAGTAAATGCATCATCAAATAATATTCATTAACAAAAGCATAAAAATCAACACTCATCTATCATTATACTTAAATTATCATGATGAAATTAAACAATTATTTTAAGCATGGGTGGAATTGGGTATCAAATTAAAGAGTGACACATCAATCCCTTTTAGGACCCAAATTGACTTAGAATGATCCCTCCTCCTAAGCATCTACTTTTATCTTCCATCCACTCTCCCTCGTCTACTACCATATGCTAGAGAATTGACTAAATCAACGTAACTCCATATATAATCCTAATGCAGAAGCATCGATTATATTGACCTAATTTCCCCAACATGCAATCAACAGTTTCCATCACATGTCTAGGGGAGCATGGCTAACATGACCCTCCCATAGTTCTAGGTTTTGGAGGATACATGGTCAACACTAGGTTCAACACCCTAGCATTGATCATACTATACAACTATTATTGTTCTTAGAGCCACGTCATTGAATAACCATTTTGGGAAACTGTGCATACTATCAAAACTACACTTATAGACGTAGCAATGTTTGTTACTAGTAATTAAATCATAAATAATGTTAATAGCATACAAATACCATTTTGATATCCACAACATTAATGTTACCTTAGTGTTATAGTTAATTGCCTAGATGGTCAACTTGTAGGTTAGCTTACCAAAAACACATCTCCATGTGTAAACATATAACAATTTCATGTTATAAACTATGTTACTTATCGACATTTAATCTAAGTAAATTATGTTTATCTACCATATGCAACGCATCAATTAAACATTCACTACATATATTGAATCGGTATCCACGTACTGAAACTTCAAGTTTTAATATGCGTGTTTAAGGGAAATCACATAATTATTATAGATAAGAACATTAAATAATAAAACTCATATGTTGTTTTTCAAGGAAAACCTCATGGGAAACCCTATGAGTACTTCCCCATGATCCATGAATGGAAAACATGGTAAACCATTGGCCATGATTATGGAGCCTAACCCTGAAGAGATCAAGAGAGTCAAACCCTATCACCTCCCCAACTTTGGGTGAGAGATCTCAAGTCTAGCTCATTATTGCTTGAGCTAACCCTTGGGGCTAAAATAAAATAAACCTCATATGTTATACACACATAGGTAGGTCCGTCCTCATAAAAATAGTCTCTATAAGTCTACTTGAGTCCAACAAATACTAAGCAAATAAATTACTAGATAATCCATAGTATAATTTAGTTGCCAACAACTAAAAGGTGTTGAATTTACATTAGTGGGACATTGATTGGACATCGATTATTTCACATCCAATAACTATTAGTTGATTTTTTTTTAATTAGGGTATTACTATTGTTTAAGCAGCATGTGCTCAATATGGTGTAAGTTGAATATTCAATGAGTTACTAGCTACATTGAACATATGTGTAGGCAAGTCATGAGTCGATATGAATTTGATGTGTGAAACATTGATTTCACACTGGATTGCAACCACAAATGCAATAGTGATTAAATGATACCTTTAAAAGAAAATCAATACAAAGACCCTACATGTCTTGTTATCCTTCGCCACTTTTAACCATAACCTACATATTTGTTTGGTAGATTCTAGGTATTCTACTAGCGTTGTGACCTACTCAGTTTTCGATAAGTTAAATGCTAAACTTGCCAAATCTTCCTTGCAAATCATTCAATTAGACATGCCTATATTGTAGGTTGAAGGGGAATTATAAGACACATTTATCCATATATATTAAGATCCAAGTGTCCATCAAGTCGTTGATATTATGGTTGTAGGCATTCTTGAAGCATATGATACACTGCTAAGGAGAGATTGGCCACGTAATATGAAAGGATACTTTGCAACCAATTGGTCTCACCTATGGCTTCCCTAATAGGGAAATCCTAATAAGATAAAGATTTGAGCAAGAAAGGCCAATGACATACATTGTAACCAATCTTGATTTGAAAAATGAGACCAACAAGCATGTTAAAACCAATATAGGAGTGTTTTTCTTATTTGTACTTTCATTTTTTCTTGAACAACCTAGAGATCCCATTCCCTCTTAAGCTAATACGATACTCCTATTGTTGATACTGTGGGTAGTACTAATTTAGGTAATTCAATACCCACTAGCATTTGGTAACTCTATTTTTATGCCGACAAAACTAAAGCTAGTGCAGGAGAAAGATATATTCTCATTGACCCCATCGAGAATATAACTCCTTTTGAATTTAGACTAGAGTCTTTGTATACTATAATATAGTAGAGTATGAAGCTTTAATTATCAAACTTCAACATGACATAATATTTATAGATATAACACCTAGAAGTGTTTGTCGATTATGAGGTACTCATCAAATACGTGAAAAGTAATTTCAATTTCAATTCTCCTCATTTAACCAAATACTTGCAGAGGACATTAGACTCAACAAATTCATTCCGATCATTCCATATCAAATCAATACCTAGACAATAAAATAATAGTGGACTCCTTGGAAGCTACAATTTCATCTCTTTCTCTAAGGAGACAAGTTTTGTTGTAGAACTTGCCTTAGGCCATCTATACCAGACAATCAATATATTTTTCATTTCGTGTCTAATGAGAAAACCTTTAAGGGTTTTGTTATTGATGATGAAGAACATTTGAATTTTATGGTCAATTAGAATGATGGGACAATTAACTTGAAAACCAAAAAAATCCCAAAGGGTATTCAAACTTTAGAAACAATTTTGACCTGCAAGATAGATTTCAAAAAGCTTTTTGCACTAAAACAACAAATTCTTCCTTAAAAAGCAAGGTCATTAATATTGGGATAGAATAGAATCCCATTAAACTTGGAACATGTTGTACCCCCCAATGTGAAACAATGACGCTATATCTAGTTGTTTAAAGAATACTAAGATGTATTTGCTTGGACTTGTGAGGAATCAGAAATATATGATTATAGGATAATCGAACATACCATAAATAAGATCAATTTGGAAGTAACAAAAGCCTATACATGCTTTAATAGATCTTATTATTTAGAAGGACTTGAGGAAATTTTTAGATGCTAGAATTATACTTCATAGACATTCTATTTATGTTTCCAACTTGGTTGCAATCCAAAAGAAGAGAGGGGAGATCTTACTCTATGTCAATTTTAGAAACCTGAGTAAGGATTCTCCAAAAAAATATTTTCCCCTCCCTTCTATGGACCAAATATTGTAGTTATTTACTAGATCTAAAATGATGTCCTTATTGGTGGGGTTATCATGATACAACTAAGTTTTGGTAGCGTAGGAAGATTGATATAAAACAAACATTACTATTAAATGAGGTACTTTCTCCAACAAGTGGATGTGTTCAATTTGATCAATGTTAGCACTAATTTCAATATATTGTGGATATTTCTTTTTGAAGGATGATTAATAAATATGTTGTTATATGTATGGAAGACATTACTATTTTTTCTAAAGATGTGTCAAGCCATATAATTCACCTTACACATACATTTAACTGCTATCAAAATTATAGGATTTGTTTGAATCCCAAGAAGATAAGTTTGCAATTATTGAAGGAAAATTATAGGGCGCATCATCACAAAGGATGGGATTCATGTCTACCTAGATAGAATGAATCCATTGTCTAGATCCCTCTCCTGACTTGCAAGAAATCTATGTAGTCCTTCTTAGGTAAAATTAATTTTATGAGAAGATTTATCTTTAACTGTTTTGAAATTGCAAAACCACTAAATAAGAAGATCAACGAGGATTCACATTTTAAATGGAAATATGTTGAAAATGGGACTTCTAAATAGATAAAAACGAGTTCTCTTTGTTTTGGCCTTTTCAGATCCCATGTTCATCCTAGAAGTAGGTGCTCTCTTTGTGATCATTCAAATACACTAAGATTATTTATCCCCCTTTACACTTTGAGGGTTTCGATGAGTGTGCTTTGATACGAATAACAATAAAAAAAGGCCTCTTGAGGCCCAAGAGGGGCTTGACCTTTATTTTCTTCATTTACTCTTGATTTCTTTCATGTAGGTGACTTATAATGACTAATACGGGATCAACAATTCTTCCCACATTTCCATTTCTTTATTTGAACCCCCAAAATGACATTTGTGCCTCAACTCTTGGAGTACCCAACTTGGAGGTCGAGCTATCTTTCAAGCATAGTATTTCAAATAGAGTGTTTCCTTTATGAGTCGAGAACTCGAGCACTAGTGGAGACCGCCTCGGTACTCTTTTGAAAGGGAGTTTGTTATTCATTCCCCCGAGCTCCCTATAGTTTAAACTTAAATAATTCCTCGTTCTTTCAAATTTTGAAAGCTCTAGAATATAACCGCATCAATCTCCCAAGCCCTTAAGCGAGACACACCTTTACTCTATTTGAATAGTAGTCTCTCGAAAGTAAGAGACCTCTTTAAGTGTTCAAATCCCTACTATGCACTCTTAGAAATCAAAGGCTTGAATCCTGGGAAAGGCTTACCTTTAAATTTTCTCACACCTTTCACAACTGAGTTTGTCCATATTGGATCGAAAATAAACATGAATGGCATGACTCATATCTACTTAAATTAATTGGCAAAAGAGAGAAGTACATGATAAGCTACACAAGGTTTGAAGAGACTACTACAGAAAATGATGGAGATGTGAGAGTGCAGTTGTTAGCATATTGGTCACAACACTGACTCAATCAACCACCTCTCCATTCATTGGGCTACGGAACCCTACCAGTTGTAAGAAGACAAAAATAGTAAAGGAACATTGTAGATGGGAGGTGAAGGGACAAGGACACCTAAACTTCTAACTACCACAAGCAAACTTTTGAAACTATCTATTAAACATGTGCAAAAGAAAGAAGAAGGGGTTCTACTAGAAAAAATAGTATGGAAACTTTGATCAAATTCTTGTATAACAGAACGCTAATGACCCATGAAGTTGGATTCTTGGTAAATCTATGCAATTGCTAATAAAAATAAGGTTGATAATGATCGTTCTAAAGTTGGTTTTCCCATTTGGGTTTCCAAGGTAAATCATTGTCTATTGTGGTTGTATTCCCTATGTATTGCTTCAACATTGTGTTTATTTTCCCTTTAATTTTTGAGTTGTGGGTTTGTACAAGTGTTTAGTGTGGAGTTATCTCTAGTTTTGTTTATAGTGCTACTAATAATAAGTACACACAACCAATGAACTCACTGCTCTTTAGACACAAATTGATAGTGACTCACAAATGCATTTGTTGCATAATGGTTACTCCCCTACAACAAATCATTTTTTTATTTGGCGTTTATTTCATGGTTCTGTAAGAAATGTAAGGGTAGTGATATGAGTTCCTAATTGTATATTGGCTTGAAACCATCACACAAGTTCCATTCATTGAGCAAATCCCCACACACAGTAATCCATTGATTCACATGACAATCATTTTTTTTGCATGGTTTGCTCATTGTGTATTATCAATTCCATTGACAAGCAATGCATATGTGATCACCCATGCCCAAGTCCAAATTTTGTTGCTTTAATTAACAACAATCTTCATAACATTGGGTATTTTGATTTGTGATTTTTCTATTGTGAATGCATGTGTAGTGAATTCAGTTTGAAATCGTGTATTGGTGTGAAGCCATATCAATTATTTATTGAATATGAAAAAACCCTCACATAGGGTGATTCTTTGATCCACTACCATGTTGGCTTGAACCTTGTTTTGATTTTTATTACCAATCGATCCTAGAGTAGTGTTGTTTTCCTTGAAACTAGAAAACCACCAGTACAAGTTGTTGTTTTGAACTATAGACCTATGGTAGGGTATTCTCTACCATAATTAGATTTTGTGAGAAAGACATTTCTTCTTGGAGTATTGGCTATCGTAGGTCATATATAGAGGGGTAACGATAGTATTTAATATCCATGAATAAATCACAGTGAAGCATATTTACAGTCTAATAGTGTTTGTGAAGGACAAAGTACTTATTTCTGCATTAAGAATATGTGTTGGTGAGACAAGTGGGCTATAAATCCCTCATTTATGGATCATATGGTATCTAGGCCAAGTTCAAAAATATTTGAAGAAGAACCTATATGGTAAATACTCATAGTGAATATTGAGATAGTGGACAAGCATTGCTTCATGTAGAGATTGAGAGGATCTACAGGGAAATTCCCCTTGCCCCCTTCTCCTTCACCACCCCCTCCTCCTAGAAAAAACCTTGTTCCTAAGATTTTGTTATCTATGGATAGTTTGAACCTTATAGAACTATCTCATATTATTAAAGAGCATGTCCAGCATGATGTCACTTGGCCAAAAATGCCTAGCAAGTTTCCATTGGATTTTCCAAGTTCAAAGTTTGACCTAGGGAAGACACCACTAATCATGTAATGGCCTTTCATCTATTGTGTTCCTCAAATAGTATTAGAGAATATTTTGTTAGGCTTAGGTTGTTTAAATGAACCCTCACTCAGGTTTTTTCCAAATGTTATGTTGAACTTTCGTCGGGTGCCCATACCACCTTTGCAGCCTCACTGTAATCTTCGTGAACTTATTCCATTCACCAATTTTCCATGATATGGGGGTCAATATGTTTACTATGTGTCATCAACCACTTCCACTCACAGCATATACCACATCCATGAGTGGCACCAATGACCCAACCTATCCAATATGAACTTAGAAGTCCCCCTCTTCATGGATTGGTTTTTGAAATCACTCTTCCCCTTCATTACTAAACATGTGGCTACTACCATGCCCCAAACTAAACAAGAGACACTCCTTAAGGTACAATAATTTGACATATTCTATGCTTAATCGCGATATCTATACATTGTCATCTTGGACACTCCTTGACACCCTTCTTATGAACTTCCTAAGTCAGGGAATCTTAAGTTGTTGAAATATTATAGGGTCATTTTCTCATGCTAAAGATAATTTTGGTAACATTTGTTTGTCCCTTAACATTAGTATTTATGGAAATCACAATTGGGTGATAACACACCTTGTGGAGGACCAACCATTCCTTGTGATACTCGTAGTCCTTACCATTGTATACATCATGAATCCAACACTTTGTACATGTAGTCCTCCACTTTTTATGTAGGACCATCTATTTCTAAGCCATGCAACCCTTTTACCCAGGGTACCCCACAAGTGTTCCCACCCTATAAGGGATCTTTTTTCCTTCTAAACCTTTAGCCCCTTCTAACACAAATCCAATTCAACCTTCTCCTTTCCAACTTGAGGCAGATTTTTCATAGTGAGTCTACTAGGACAAACCAATCAATTCCCACCCCCCTTAAAAAATGAGAGTAATCCAAATAAGGGAAACAATCAACACCAAGTAGCATTGGGGGAAATACAATCAAGGTCGGGACCAACCCTCCAAGGACCAAAAAATCCATGGTAGTATCAACCATCCCTGCACTATTTATGGGATATACAACCACAACACTCATCATTGTCCTACAATGCCCAAGATTCAACACATGTGTGGCTTACAGGGTAACCAAAATAACAATCCCTCACTTGGGAGTGTTCACCTCCCACAAGCGAACTCTAATTATCCATCATCCATGATCTTGTACATTTCCTTCCCCCGTAAATATTTAGCATCCCATGGTCAAGATGCTCATACATCCTCTTCTTCTTCTAATTCATCAAAAGTTCAAGACCTTCTACCAAACATATATACATGAACTTCGATGACTTGCACCTTCACACACACACACATGTGCATTTGGAATGCCTAACCTTGAACCTATCAATAAGCATGATACCAATTTGACTTCTAGTGATCCCTTATAGATCCCTTGACCCATTACGGACTCAACACCTTGTGTGCCCAAATTGACCCTACATAGGATTATACATAACCCACATGCAAGGGCTACCCATAGCTATATTATCGTCGACAATTTAGCTTAGTCTCTATTTTCCATGTCAAAATTAGAGATCCTCTGAACTTGCCCTTCCAAATGAAAGGCCTCATTTTCCACCTTTGGGGCCATTAACAATTTAGTTTCTTGGTTAATGACATTTTTATTTTGAAAAAATAAAGCCTAGGATCTCTATTTTTGTTGCATTATAGGTCCTACTCATGATTAAGAACCTCGATATTCATCATTGTATTATGGAAAAAATGCTTCCACATACACCATGTCTTTCCTAGTTTGGAAGAATTTGGTGTCCTAGAGTTGATCTCGTCCACCATCACCCCTTGTTCCTATGATGGACATCCTTCCAAACTACAAGGGATTTTCCAAAATCTTCTCATCGAACTTATAAGAAAAACTTAATTGATTGATATCAAATTCATGGGAAGGCGAATTGATTACAACATTTTACTCAAGTGTAGTTATGTATATTCCATGAAGGTAGTCACCTCATCATTATTCCATTCCATGTAATTCCCCCACGATAAGAAATTAATCACCCTTGATGAACTTACATAGTACTAACCCACCACAACTTCTCATCTTAACTGTGTTTTCCCACCATTGGACGCCTTGTCCCATTTTGTCCTTTATTAACAAGGGTCATGACATTTAAAAAAAATCTTTATTACTTGGGGTTTACAATGGAACTCCTCCCCAAACTTAACTAGATGGCATCATCTCCCACCTGCACCATCTCCTCTTTTGTTGGGGCATCACCCTTACCCTATGAAATTCCTTCCCCTAAATTTGAAGTCATTCTTATTCCACTTGAGAAACCTTACATTTCCTTTGCATCATCGCCCTCATCATCAAATGAAAAAGTGGCATCCATTAGTGGGCCCCCTATTTTAAATACCATCCACCCAAAGAATCATATACAACATCTTCTCGTTCTTTTTTCGGCACTTGGAGTCGCTTGAATCCTTTTCATGGATACCCTCACCCATCCTTAGTTAACCATTTGTGTAATTATCCAGTACCTCCCCGCCCCTCGTCTCCTACCTTGTCCATTACACCACCCATTATATTGGTCTTCTTACCATCTCTCTCCCCCTGGTGAACATTCACCTGGTCACCAGGATCCACCCAAGATGCCAAAATAAAATACTAAGACTTGTTCATAGAAGAACAATGGGTAGATGGGAGACCCTAGGAGTCATGGAAACACATCCATCTCTAGATTGAGGGTATTGTGTAATAGGGGTACAAAAACGACCAATTAATTGACTTTGTAAGATAATAACAGACAATAAATGAGAATGGGCAACAAGAAAAGTACCAATTTCATCGTGCAAGCATCAACTAGTAGGTTTAAACATGAAATTGAATGCGAGACAAGTATATTGGGGGTAATAGCATAATGTTATATTAAATCCAATCAAAGGCCATAAAACTATGTGAATCAACTAGGAAGAAAAAATAATAGCAGGTGGCCCAGAATCTCTTCATGGGAGGGTTCTTTAGCCTCTTTGACCAATTGATCTCTCTCTCTTTATGTTGTCGTAGGCAACAAAATCCTCTATGAATGGACATTATAGAGAATAAGAATTCAATAATCAAGCAAACCAATTAATAGAATGGAGTAAGTGGTGAAAAAGGTTCTCTAATTGGATTCTAACAGCACAATTGTACAAAACTATGGTTTCCCTCTTCTTAATTACATAGCTAGGCTCATCTATATATAGCTTGTTGGAGAACCACCCCTTGTTATTAACCATTATGAATGCCAATTAAGAAGTGCAAGGGAAGCTTTTTGATGTAAAGGCACACGATTGAATGTTGATGGTAGTGATGCAAGGTCAAGTCAGCTAATACAAAACCTCATTGTTGCTTGGATGTATTTCTAGGCATTTATGTCCTACAAGAGATAGGTTTTTTATCTTTACAAGGTCGATTATATTTCAAGGTTTTTTTAGGAGAGTATTAAGGGATGTCTCACACAATTCATGTCAGTGGTCATTTCATGATTAGACCTTTCTTAATAGCCCATAAATGGCTCATGGAACATACAACTGGCAGTGTTGTACGAGTTATAGTCTATTTGTGAGTTTTCCAACCATGCTCACTCAAATGACCTAAAGGAGAGAAATTAGGGTGATAACAATTTTCCCCTAATTTGTGAACTAAGCATCATCCCAAATAACTCAAATTTGTCATGTTTTATTTAACCAGACATTGAAATGGATTGACCACCTAGAGGGAGGGATTCAAGTAGGGGGGAATTCCTGGCAAAAGATGATGGAACCCAGCTACAAAATAAACAAAAAACAGGTGATATGAATACATGTAATCTCTATACAAATGAGGTAGGTATTCCCACACTTGTGAAGATGTCAAAAAAAAGTACAATATGTGATCATCGTAATAGAGGCCATATTTGAATACATTTCAAAAATAAATGTTGCTTCCATCATGATTTAACCTAGACTTGAATACCATGCATATTCTTTCCACATGCATAAAGATAGTTTCAATAATCGATAAAGAGGCATGGTTGATATGCAAGGGAACAATTGTGTCCAAGGAGAGAGGATTGCAACAAAAGGATGTCCGTAAGGGCATGGGGCCAAAACATGTAGGGAGTCACCTAAAGTGTGGCTCCCACTTGAGGGCCATGAATAATGTTGAAAAGAGGCAATACATGTCCTATGGTCTTCAACTAGAGCTGGAAAATTTTAACCATCAATGCATATTGGCCTAAACATGTAGGGGTCTACTTGAAGGGAGAATCTCTCAATATGGCTTGAAATAATGTTGAAAAGAGATATATACATGTCCAATGGTATTCGATTGGAGTTGATACACTAGAAATATTGTACACATCATCATGAGCGAGAGTGTGTTGAACTAAATCATGTGAGAAATCAATGGGACAAAGAGCAATGATGAGTCTCCCTACTAAACCCAAGGCCTCTCATATTTGATGTAAATGGGGCCGAAGGTACCAAATCTTTGAAACCTACCCCTAGAATAAAATGAACTAATATCGATAAGGGAAAGTTCATGGGATATAGGTAAGGTGAATTCCTAGAAACCAACACAATATGCAAATCATGAAGTAACAAATGTAATGAACTAAAGTCTTGACATGGGAGAT
This sequence comes from Picea sitchensis, assembly GCA_010110895.2. Classification (NCBI taxonomy): domain Eukaryota; kingdom Viridiplantae; phylum Streptophyta; class Pinopsida; order Pinales; family Pinaceae; genus Picea; species Picea sitchensis. The sequence continues at coordinate 32,281 of SNQJ01S0069156.1, read as the reverse complement.
GAGCTAGCCAATGAGTAGGAGACTTGGGACTTCCCTTAAATGAAGCATATATGATGGTTGGCCTAGGTAGCGACCATAAAAAAAATTAACATAACACAACCAAATGTCAAGTTTAATGACTCGAAGGTCACTAATGGAGAATGTGGGTTGTAGATTGTGTAGACAAATGAAAAACAATGGTATGCAAAGATTCATGGAGTAGAATAACAAGCCAAATTAGATGGAAAGTGTAAAGCTCAGGAATCACAACGATGAAGTCATAAAGATGGAATGAGTGGAATGCAATGGGACAATAAGTTTTGTATAGAGGAACATACATGTATGACTCGATACCAATGCTCCCAACAAGGGAAACATGGACTACTACAAGAAAAGAGGTAAATAATGAGAATGAATCCAATAATTTATGTTTCCCTAGATTTTGGTTGTTTTGGTTGTTTTGTTGATGTTTTTTGTATTTTTGTCTTTGATGAAGAATAAAATAATTTGGCTACATTAAAAGCAAGGAGAAGAATGCCCAAAATAAAACATGTAGTTTTGATCTGGATGTGTGGAAAAATGATCATAGATGATATAAACTGGGGGTGGGATCCAAGGGTGTGTCTCCTTTATTGGATAATGAATGGAGAGTTAAAAGGGAAATAATATATGAGTCATGGATGAGATGGGGGACCCATGGAAATGCAATGAAGAATTATCATGATATACCGTAAAAAATATGTACCACTTGGGAGTCCATGGAGAGAAGCTAACCAAATGATAAGAGGTAAGTATGAGGCTTTCTCTATGATGTGGAGTATATAGGTCCTCAATACAAAAGGAGGAATTAGTAGCATGGATGTTAATCATGCAATTAAGTACTAAAGCAAGGAAACTCGTGAAGATGGAGTACTACGACCACACAAATGTGTGATGCAACTTAGATGGGTGAGGCAAGTCGAAGAGGTGGGATGAACGTAAAATCATATATGGGGGTTGTTAAGCAAGGTTTATGCATCACAAACATAGAGGATATGATGCTTCAATGCTAGTCTGAAGAAGTATACATGAAGAGTGGATAGTGTGCCTATTTGAAATGGTGGGAAAAAATGACTCTCAGTTGAAACACCTACATACATGAAACTACTCATGAAAACAAATACAATGGTTAAAATAATTTTGAAAATGGGGTTCGTAAGCTCCCATACCAGCCAAAAGAAATTTGTAGGAAAAATGGCTCCTAAGTGTAGTACCTATACACAAGAAACAAATTCCATGGTGTGAAA
>SNQJ01S0069156.1:8599-21410 GCA_010110895.2 Picea sitchensis | reverse complement strand
TTTAGATCAGACCATGCCCAAAAAACGTGGTTTAGGGCCTCAAAACGGCTCTGGAAGTTCAGGACCCGAAAAACTGCCAAAAATAGTAAATTGTGCTACAATTAAGGAAACTGAAAAACTGAAAGAAACAATGGTGGGGGTCCAAGTGGAATAGGCGAGTGGCCACCAATATCCACCTAGATCATCCCTCTCCTGAGGGTTTCTTCTGAGCTTTGAGGGGGTTAGTCTTGATTCCCATGCTACCAGAAGTTCAGGATCTTAGCCCAGGATTCGATCATGCCCCCTTCACTTTCTCTAGGTATTTTTGTAACATCCTTATTTGAGATATGGTAAGGTTGTTGATTGTCTATGCCCCATGAATCTCCCTTAGGGCCGACAGATCTATTTCAGTCTCTTCTAGCTCCATATCCTGGGTCATTTATGTTTCTGATTCCTCTTATGTGTTTGTGGCTCAACTTTGGTTTTCCTTCATCACAACTTCTTTGCCCTGGATTCTTTTCTCCTCTTTCTCCTTTTATGTTTTACACCTCTTAGGCATGTCTGTCTCTGTTTATGTAGCATGTCCTCTATGATTTAGTTGAGTTCTCCTTCTAAAGTCTTGAAGTTGTTGCTAGTGTTCTTTTCTTGTGTAATCGCTAGTTGCTTAGGTTGTCGTCACCTTTCCTTCCTTTTACTTGGGATCCTGGTAAAACCATCCGGGGCAATTGCTTCCTTGCTTGTATTCCCTTGAGGGGGAACATTAAGAGGGAAATCCCTAAAGAAATGGTCGTGGACATGACATTTCTGACATCATAAAGGAATGCGCTCATAGTCTAAAGGTTGGGTCCATTCTTCATCCCGGTAGGATACTATTATGGATTCAGGGAGAACATTAACCACATTCATATAAACACAGATTCTAGCATAAGAGATATACATGGTCATCTTTGTCACCTCTGAGATTTCAACAGAAGATCTTAATATTGGAGCCTATGTGAATTTTTCTTTCTCTGGGGCAAACCTTTTTGTCTAGAATTGCATATGGAGGCATGTCGAGTTAAAGAACTAGGGCCCTTCCTCGAACACCTTGTCTCGCTTTCCCACTTCCGTGAAAACTGTTATGACGAATCCTTTTGAACCCAGTTGGAGGTCAATTTTCCCCTTTACCTTCCATATTGCCTTTATCCAAAGTTTAATTGTTTTTTTCTGAGGGCCAGATCCCCATAAATTTCTCGACTAGGGAATGGTCATGCATCCATTGGATGTAATTTCCTATCCCCTTCGATGTTACCTCGTACTTGGGAATCTCCACATTCTTAGGTAAGCATCCATTTTGAAGTTGCTTTTTCTGATTTTGAAGGTTTGTTTCCTTCTCATCCTTTCCTTGATTTCACAGGTTTGTTTCTCTTACAGGTTTTTGTCTGCCCTTTATAGACTCCACCCATATCAACATCCTCACCCCTTTTTGGGAGGTTTCCTTTGACCACCTCCTTAAATGAATTTCGAGACTCCTTTGTCAACCCTTCCCCCGAGGCTCTCCCTGTCCTGGGATTTGACATCCCTGGAGATAGGGTCTCCTTGTTGTGAAACCTTAATTTGCCTTTCCCCCCGCCAGGGAGATACATATCCCCTTCTCTCCCTACTAGTGTGCATAAAACCCTAGAATCACCATTTTCAGTTCAGAGCTTCTCATATAGTTCTTAAATAGACCAAGCTAATAGCAATTAATATATTATACATGCTCTTTGGCACATAATTGTTAAACAATACAATTAACAAGCTTGAAGTGATAAAGAAATAACTAATTTTATTACCACGTTAATAGCAATGGTTCATGACTATATGGTGAACAATTAATTACTATTTATAATCAAAGGAAAATAACAAAAAAATGTTGTAGTTACCATGCTAATAGCAATTAATATCTCACATATGCAAAAGATTTGTAATTGCGACATTTAGAAACTATATGGTGTTGGGACGAGCATTGTCCTATTGGGAAAGTCACTACGCAGCAAGTCATTGCTACAATATTTAGGCCACTCTTGATTTCCATCCTCCAATGCAGGAGTCTAGGAAGAAGGAGGACGATGCTCCACTAGTTGAGTATCTTGCATTTAGCCCCCTTTAAGGAGTTCGCCATCAAGATAAGCAAGCACATATGCCCCTTTGTAAAACAATGGGTGAAAAAATAGAGGCCTCGTTAGATGGACTCAATTTTTTCAAGGTCTAACTTCTCTTTTTCTAGGTCATAGGCTAGGATTAGATCACCTTCATATAATGAGTGAGGGTGGACTTGATGGTAATAATGGGATTTGGAATATTTTTTAATGGACTCCTTATTTAGCAAGGTGATGCGAGGATATTCATTCATGTGTTCCAAAGAGATAGAGTATTTCTCTCAAGTAGTTGTGTGAGAAAGGAGTTTGATTGCCAACTGGGGAGGGGGATTTTGCATTTGATGGGAAAAATGCAAATGTGCCATAAATGGGATGAAAGGATGTAAATCCATTAGTAGTTTTGATGGATGTTGAGTAGTCCTGTAATGTTGACAAAAACATGTGATGCCAATTGGATTTATGTTGTGAAATATCTACCGGGGCGTGCTTTTGAGGATTTTATTAATGACCTCGACTTGTCCATTAACCTACGAATAATATGGAGTGAAAAAAACATGTAAAAAAAAAATCAAACATGAAGCCAAAGTTTGGAAGACTTCATTCTCAAAGTGTGTTCCATGGTTAGAGACCAACTATTTAGGAACATTAAAGTGAGTGATGACATGATTAAAAAAAGAAGTGAGCCACTATATAAGATTTGTCGCCAAAGGTTGGCATAGCTTCAACCCACTTAGCGAAGTATTTGATGACCACAATGATATACTTGTGGGCATTGTTGGATGTAGGGTGACACTCCATAATGTTGATCCCCATTTACAAGAGGAATTGGCAGTGATAATGTGGTGTAGCAATGTAGATTGAGCTCATGAGTTGAAGATAGACTCAATATTTGGCAATTTGTGCACCACTTAATGTCATGGACATAATCATGAACTAGGGAAGGCCAAAATAAACTAAACAGATGATCTTCTAATCAATGGCCATTCCAGATAAATGACGACTACAAGTGCCACTATGGTAGTCATTGAGGACCCATTATACCTCTTCGAGATAGTCACTAATGTAAAATGTGTCAACTTTTCACTGGTAAAGATTGTCTCTAATGAGGACATAATGAGGTTCTTGGTGACAAATATGTCCACTATCATTGCACCAAAGATGTGGACAATTTTTTTCCAAGTAATATATCTCAGGGAAAACTCTCAGGCACTTTCCCTCATTTCAAGGATGGTACCCAAAATAAACCCTAGATTCTTTAGGGAATAAGGCCAAGTCAACAACAAATCTTTAAGTCATTACAACAATATACTTATCAAGAGCTTAACATGTCACTTACGAGAATATAACTAGGTGGGGAGGATAAGACTCCTCTCAACCACTCATACCAGACCCAATTGACCTGTAGACCAAATTTCTATGTGTGAAGATAAATTAATTATCATCGTACCAAGGATCCTTTGATGAAATAATGAAAATATGTTCCTTCGATAGAGTTTCATCAAGACTGGGGTTTGTTACGCTAGTTGGGAGACAAGTAATGAATTCGATGAGAGCCAAGGCCTTTTCCTCTTAGGTGTAGTAAATTTTCGATTAAATGCTTGGAGAATAATGGTCCAACGAGTAAATTTACCATTGATAAGACACTACCCCAAGATATATCGTGTGGGGTTCAAATTGGCTACATCCTTAGTTGTACACAACATAATCTAGTGATGAAGTTTTCGAATGTTGTGGATCAAATCCAAAGCCAGTTTCTCACCATGGTTGCAATTAAGAGATGGTCCTACTAGGTTTTTGTTAACATAATAGATGATGTGTTTGTAGCCATCCTCCCTATATTGAACTAACACTCTAGCAAGGATGAAGACCGAAGTGGAAACACAAAGGATAAAATCCTTATCGAAGTCAGAGGGGTTGGTAATGGGTGTAGCGTTGAGCACGTGTTTCGAGGTGTCAAATGATTGATGAGCTTGGTCATCCCATGTGAAGTTGATGTATTGGTTTAATATAAGCAAGAACCCATGGGCATGCTTGGTGAATTCAAGAACAAACTTATGTAAGAAGTTGGCTTTTCCTTGGATGCTATGCAACTAGAATAGATCCATGGTGGGGGGAGGGGGGGTTCATTGATAGCCTAGAATTTCAAGGAATTAGAAAATAATAATGTGTTGTGAGATAATTAATCCCAAAAGGTGTCCAACCATGATACAAAAGACAAATTTGAAGGGGTTCAAGCATATGTTGTACTTCATGCATCATAGGAAAATGATGCAGAGGTCTTTTAAGTGGCGTGACCATTTCTTTGGTCAAGCTGTGAGATCGTTGAGATAAGCTAGTATGATGTGGACCAGGTTTTGGAACACATAGGACATGGCTCATTAAAGGGTGGCTATGACATTATTAGGTTTAAAGGGCATAATGTGATATGTGAAATTACTCCAAGGTGTGGTAAAAGTGGTATTGTATTGATCCGGGTATCATATATGGATTTGATTATACCCTAAAAAATCATCCATGAATGAGAGAACCTCAAGGCCAACACACTCATTGATCACTTAGCCGATAAATGGTGTGAGAAAGTTTTTATTGGGACATACTTGTTTAAGATCATGGAAATCAATACAAAAGCAGTCAATACCCAGTTCTTTTTTCATAGGGTCGGGACTAGAAACCCAATAAGTATAAGCAAATGGGTAGATAACCTTGTTGTGGGGAGTTTATCGATATTTTCCTTGATTGTAGGGGAACATTGTCCATATTACCTTCTTCAAAGGCATTCAGGGCACAAATGGGGTTTTAAAACCAATCTACATGTCTATGGGGAATGAAATCCTTAGCCTCAATGGTAAACTACTTGAATGGGCCAAAAGAGGTGAGTGTGTCCCAAGGTAAAAAGTAAGAATGTTGATCCATATCATCTCCTTTGTAGTTAAGAGAAATCATGGCTTCCAAAATTTCTTCATCGGAGTGGAAGACATGGGCACTAGAGCTAAGTGTATTGATTAATACCACTGTGGCAATGGCAAGGTGAGTGTTGTGACCACTGCCAATTCAATATGTAAGTGATCGATTACTAACATAAGTGCAGCTTACGGAATTGAAAACAATGCATATGGAGTGGGACTATACCATGTTGTAATTAATGTTACTTCAAAGCGTGAGGGTCTAATGTCAATGCCCAATGACAATGAGGGGTCATTGTAAGACATATAACCTATCGAGGTATAAAAGTACTAGATGGTTGAGAACTCCATGTTAAATGTGTAGAATGGGTGAAACACGTGTCAAATTGAGTCAACTAGGTTAATGGTTGACATAGATTATTGTTGAGTCGTAACAGGGGTAGCCAAAAATTGGAGGAGTTCTAGACGGTGATGGGTATAATGGCCAATTATTTTGCATAAGGTGCAAGGTTGGTCATCATGCAACAATGGGTTGTGTGCCTATGTAGGTTCCTTTGTGGGAGGGGGAGGTGTGCCCCTAACCAATGGAACCAACAAAATTTGGACTTCCATGGGCGAGTGAAGAAGATTTCACATCTTAAATAGCATGGGACAATTAGGATTGGTGTTAGCTCAATGACAGATGTAGGAACCATGTAATGCATCCAACATAAGCCTGATGTAGTCTAGTATGCCAACATATTCAAACTTCTAAAGGAAGGAGCTCTCACCTAAGGTGTGTATGATATTTGTTGTGTTAATAATGTGCAGAGTATTAAAGATTTAGTAGGGGTGTGAAATCTATTAGTTATTCTCATTGAAAATAAATGAACATAAAAAATTCGCATTCAAGATAATAATGTACACATCATTCAAGTAGGTGACATTTGCATAGACTTGACTAGAACAATCTTCCATTGCATTATCAAAATAGTGGATACATATCATAGTAGACATCTACCATACATATAACTCATAACCACTCTAAACAACTAATAACCATCTCTTATCTAACTCTATATATCGCTTCAACAACTAACTCTCATTACATAATAGTCCATATATATATATCGAGGATGTAGAGGTGGTTATAGAAGATTCTAAATCATACCATAGACTTTCCTAGCTATAATGCACTTATATAATACATATGTGCTTTTAGGAAAATGAACGGAGGGTTAGAGAGACTGGACACAAATGATTTATGAGATGACTCCTTGGGCTTTGTGTACTAAGTCTTATGTGGTTTTACATACTTAGGCTTTTATAGCTTCATGTATTCTATAGTTCAACTTTTGCCAAACACTGATTTATGCCAATACTTAGTAAAAAAATGGGCCATAATGACTCCCTAACCACACCTTCCAACTCATCCTCGAGTTGGGTTCCATGTGTCATTATTAAAAAATGGGACACAATGACTCCCTAATCACACCTTCCAACTCATCCCCGAGTTGGGTTGCATGTGTCATTATAAAAAACTGGGCTTCAACTCAGGTATTTCTTTGATAATCATGTACCTAAATTTGTTAGATTCTTCAGAAATGAGATTCCAAGAAGTGATAACATCTTGGATCTTTTGGGTGCACTTTGTTGTATATATGTTAGCCATGTATTTCTTTGATGGTATTATCCATGTCAAATCTTCCAACTTAGCATCTACTTTTTTGTTCCGTTCTCTTAACTATCAAAAACTGGGATTATGGCTTCCATATGAGCTCCCTTGCTATGTCTAGAACATGGAAGAGATTTTATGTGGTAGAAATAGTACTCTATGGTGGGATTATGTCTTTCTATCAATACTTGTTAGGTTTCCTAAACTACATCAATGGACCTACAAAATATGCTTAATACCTCCCCTCGATCTACAACCCTTAATTCATAGGATCCATCCAGCCATCCTCTTTTTTTTAACCTCAACCTTCTTGATTTTAAATGTATAACTACCTCAAAGATAATTGTAGACAAAATTGAAAATCATAATGTTTCCATCAAAACTTCTCTTGGTTTATTTGTATTGTTTGACTAACTAAAGAAAGTAAGAGGACGGATACCAGAAAGGTAATGACTACGATAATTTGTGGATGGATACCAGAATGGTTTTTGGCTGCCAACTCCAAGGTTAGGGTGAGGTTGTCAATTTCATAGTTCACAAACTAAACATGCTCCACATATCCATAAGAGTGCCTCTCTCGATTGACTATAGGCCCCTCCAATACTAACATGTTGAAACTATTTACTATTATGGACCATCTTGGTGGCTCATCCTACCCACAAACTAAATTCTCCCATCTCATGTCTATATCTCCTTCTACAACACTCCTTTAAAGGTATTATCGTTTTTCTTAGAATTGCAATTTGTAATGCTTTACAACTCTAAATGGAGCAAACCCAACATTGAACCTTAGGTGCTTCCCTAATTGCTTGTTTCACTAAGGAAACTCAACCTCATCTAATAAATCCCATCCAATCTCAGGATTAGTGTGATTTGAGACATATGACATCTTAGTCATTGATCTTTCCTTGCTATTCAATTGACATAACTCCTTGATAAATCCCTTAGATTTGGTCATAATTGAAAGAAAAGGAATTCCTTTTGTAATAAGTTATGGACCATAAACGTGACATGACTAGATCAAGCATGGCTCGGGATGCATTAAAAGCATGTTATGGTGCCACCTAATATAGTTGCATTAATGGTGACAAGACTTGACTTTTCTACCAATCGAAATCCCACCAAGGGTAATGTACCAATGCAAAGGATTCCCTCCCATAAATACTTGACCCTATACAAACACACCTCATGCTTTATAGTCCACTGACTTCGTAGTTTCCTTTGTTCCTATGACACCCATTCCATCCCATCCATAGATCCCAAGTTCTCATTTATGCCCTAACCATAAAGCTTTGCTCTAGTGGAGTACTTTGAAGTATGTGTAACCATGGACCTATTCTACTATTTTATTCCTAGACCTACAAAGCGACAAGCAAAAAACAAAATCAAAATTGAATTAAAATTGTTGAATTTGACTTGCTGAAATTTAAATGCAGAAAGTAGAATGTTCAAAATAATTTTCTACCATGGTACACTAAATTCCACCCTAAGAATTCAAGGTGGTTTTGTCCCAGTTGGGGCCAGATATGGATTCATGTGGTTGCCATTCGCCTATATTATTTTAAGCTAGCCATCTAAATACATGAGTTGGACTACACCCTTATTGATTATCTACACAATTATATAGGGTCCTTGCCAATGCATCCTTAACTTGTGCAAGTGTTTCCAAATTTTACTATCATACATCAACATAAGATCCTCGTGTTCCACTAGATGTTCTTGATATGCTTTTTGTCTCATGGATTTTGACACCCTTTTGTACCATTTGATGGTCACTTGCTAGAAACATGCACCCTTATAACTGGACCAACACATCCATCCTACCCTATAACTATTATGTTTTTGACATATACCTACCAATGGTTACTCATAGGATCCGTATCAAATATTATAGTAGTGTCATTACTTTTTATCCATACAATAAGTTGAATGGTGCATGCTTAGTCAATGCTTTACACATAGTCTTGTAGGCCCATGGAATGACATTAATTCTTTCATCCTAATAATCCATATTGACTGAGCATGCCTTGGTCAATCGTCATTCAAGAATCTTGTTAAATGCCTCTCTCCTGTCATTAGCATGTGGATGATACGATGTAGTCTTGTGATGATGGATCATGAATTCATTTACCAATACAACAACTGCACGACCAATAAAATGTCGACCTTGATTGTTGGTCAGGTTACACGGGCACCCAAACCGCATGATGATATTCTAAACAATAAACCTCGCAACAATATTCACCAAGTAATCTTGGGTAATTGTAGTCTCCACTCAATATATCAAATAATTAGTGGTTATGGTTATATACATATCCATTGAATAATATGCTAGTGGATTTATAGGTCCAATAAAGTCCACTACTCACTATGGAAATAACTACCCAACCACAATGGATTGCAACAACATTTCATGTCATGCAAACGATTGTCCCTTGCATTCATGAACACCACATTGTTAATATTTTCATGTCCTTTAGACATCAAACTTCAAATTGATAAAATCAAACAAAAAGTAATACATTTCTTCAAAATCAACTACAAATAGAACCCTACATGTCCAAAAAATTGAATAATCAACGGATAGTATATAATATTTAACATTATTAATGTCCATGTTTTTATTGTTGTAATATACATTAAAGTTAGAAGGGGATCTATGTATGTAGTAAATTGCTAGTTGCTTAAGTTAGAGGTTGCAAGCTTCAAGGTTGCTAGGCAAAACCAAATTAGGGAAAATCTACAAGCTCGAGGAAGGGTTCCTTGACCCTTCCTTGGGATCCCCCTTGATGAGAATACTAATCTCAAGGAAGATTGGCTAATCCATTCTTAGGATCCCCCTTAATGAGATTGAAAAGCATAAGAAAGGGTCAACAAATCCTTCATCATGCCCGGTCATTCCCCGAGATCCCCCTTGACGAGGGTATTAATCTAGAGGAAGGGTCAGTTGCAAAGCATAAGGAAGGGTTAATTAACCTTTCATCATGCCTGATATTTCCCAAGGATCCTCCTTGATGAGAGTATTACTCTAGAGGAATATTTGAATGACCCTTCCGAGGGATTTCCCTTGCAGAGAAACCCATGATCTTCAAGAAGGGTTAGTTGTATCTTAATCCAACTCCCTCTCAACAAGATTACTGGGGTCGAAGAAGGGGTAGTTGACCCTTCTTCAAGTTCCCCCTCAACAAGAATATTAATCTAGAGGAAGGATCAATCAACCCTTCTTTGAGTTACCCCTCGATGAGAATATTAATCTAGAGGAAGAATGGGTTGAACCTTTCTCAAGATCCCCCTTGACAATAATATTAATATAGAGGAAAGGTCATTTGACCCTTCCCCTAAATAATATAGATTGGGAATATTAATTATACATTGATAGGAAACCTATGATCTTGAAGAGAGGTCGATCGACACCTCTTCAAGMTCCCCCTCAACAAGAACACTAATCTAAAGGAAGGGTSAATCAATATTTCTTTGAGCTCCCCCGYGACAAGAATATTAATCTAATAGAAGGGTTGATTGACCCTTACTCAGAATATTAATATAGAKAAAGGGTTAAGCAATCCTTCCTTGATCCACTAAATATCGGGAATATAAATTCTACATCGATGTGAAACCTACAAACTTGATTACCCAAATGGAACCAAACACTGCAGAAAGTGAAGGTTGCACTGGGGCTTTGGTACAAAATTCCCTTGGGTCTACTTGGTAGAACCTAAGTATTACTTTGAATTCTTAACGATCTGGTCATTCTAATGCTTGCTCTAGAGAGACCCACGAGTTTCTCATAGTGTAGTGCATTGTGAATGAAGAGGCTTGACACATATTAGTGTGAGCCAAGTGTGATTTTTCACCTTGCAAGATAATCTTTGAGGGTTGAGAGAGTAGGTTGATGGCCTCACTACATAAATAAATATGTACAAGTGAGAGCACAACTCTGTCAAATGTGCAAACAAGAAGACAAGACATCTATTGGAGCAACTTTTTCCCATTGTCAATAAAGGTGATGCATAATTTGATGGCATTACTCTAGATGAAAGACCTTCAATATTTGTTGAAAAATTAAACATTGTAATAATAAAGTTGGTCTCTAAAAAGGTAGATATACAAGAGAAGTTGGATGTTGTGATTAATGTTATCGCCACATAAAACATAATGGACTATATCAGTCCACTCATTCCCTAGGTTGAGCATAATAAGACGCAACATTTGAAACGAGTATAGTTGGGCAAGGTTTTGCATGTTCAAGTCTAGGATTGGTTGGCCATTTTGAATGAGAGATTCAAACTTGTTAAATAACTTGAGGAGAATCTCAAGAAAATCACTACAGAAGCACATAACTTACTTCACTACTTGCATCACCAGACCAAGCTTGATGAGGCACAACATGCTAATGATGCATTGATTGACTCGTTTAAGTCCATRATGCTAAGAAAACAAAAACATCTAAGGGACTTCGAGACAATCCCACAAAAAGAATAACAAAAGTTGTTCATTACTTGGGATAAGAATATACTCACAAGGAAAACCAAGCAACCCTCAAGAAAAAAWTTGATTTTTTATAGMAATAAATTATGAGAACCATATAAAATAACTCCCATTTAAATCATATTTGATATAAGGAGAAGCTCAAAAGAAACATCAAACCAACTGTAACAAAATTAGTCACATACAAGTGACAAGTCTATGTCCTAGATTTATTTGCAACAAAAAATACTTTTGAAAAATCTACTCAAAGTAGATTGAACCATGCCCATACCCAACATAAAAAAATGTGTAAAATGTGCTCTAGGCACTAAATATTTGCAACAATAAAGKGAGGGTTAGCCTTAGTAGGCACACGCAAGTCGCAAGTGTTTGGTTTACATAGGGAAAACTTAGAAAATCAACTACATGAGGTCAACTTATACACACAAAAGCTACGTATGGGTTAGCCCTCACATGACAAAGGAGGCCATGATGTAGGAGGGGGCCATACATCGAGGGTGTGGTTAGTGCTCGATGAAAAATAAGATATTCTCACGTAGGTTATTCCATAAGAATAAGACACAAACCACAACATGGGCTTAGGCATAGGTTGACCCAACAAAAAATGCTTACATAAGTAGGGGTTAGCCTACCAAAATAGATCTCAAGTTGTGCTATGGGAAGCTACATCCCCACTAAAGGAGGGCTTAGACTATAGGCTTTGATTAAGTTACATAAATACTATATCATTGGTCTGTGACCATCCAAAATGAGCCTAAAAAATAGAATAATGAAAAATATTCCATAGAAGAGAGTGCAAGGGGTCCATGAGAGTAGGTAGATTCAAAGAAGGGGTAGGCGACACACACCCTTGCTAGATTTTGAACCTTGGTCTACAAAAATCTTGTAGAATAATAACCAACACTGACAACTTACACACAATGGAGTTTGAAAGTACCAATAATAACCAATGCATAGTCCCAAATGTGCATATAAAAGAGAAGTCTAAGTATTGGGGTAAAGGAGACAATAAACTTGTCTCGAATATATTCCAATCGAAACTTAGATGGAAGACTTCCTTATTACATACTAGAGTCTTCAAGAGAAATGGTTCTTGTCCTTTTTGAATGGGTGAAACCAAAGAAACTTTGCACGTATCTCAAATGAAAGTGGTTAGAGTTTGGGAGGATCAAACATTAGAACCATATAAATGTTATAATAAAGTAGATTCACCACACAAGATCACATGTGTAAGGACTCCCAAAACACCCACCGAGCGCACCCGCTCCTTCGGCAGATTCGGTGACAAAACAGACAAAGAGCACAAGGAGGAAATGTTTGGTTGGGCAAACGAAGACGTTTAGATGTGAGCAGTGGCACCTTGGGCACATGATGGTGACGTGGAGCACCAAGGGGGAACACACCTTACATTCCTTCGAACGACTGATAGAGGCTTGGGTTGCATTTGGACAAGGGTGGGGCAACTTGGGAGCTTACCCAAAGATTTGACCCCTTTTCCCTAGGCAACATGGGCACACCAGAGAGGTTGGACGACCCCATTGACACACCCACAAGGAGTCACAATGATCGGTACACGAGAACGCACAAGGTAAGGGGTGTGCGCCCAAGGATGGGGCACGTTGGCCCAAGAGACATGACGATTGATGGGCACACAAGCTTGGATGGGC
>SNQJ01S0069155.1:39110-59118 GCA_010110895.2 Picea sitchensis | reverse complement strand
GACTGAGAATAGATTAGCTCAAGTTGTTGAGCTCTCATGATGGCATCTTCTTCGAAAAATACTCTTGACGTCGTGACGTCTTTGGACAGCTGTGGGACCAAACACTTAAGGAACCACTTGAGCAAGAATGATGGTGGGACTGGCACCTTAATTAAACTCTTTCGGCATCTCCATTCTCGAATGTGATCAGAGATATGGTCCACTTTTGTTTGTGAGAAATTGACTAGCAATTCGGTGCCAGCATCGTATCTCACAGGTAATTGGAAATGGTTGAGGAAAGCCATCACCAGTTCACCGAAGGAAGAGTATCTTGAGCGATCGATCTCAATGTACCATTTCCCGACAGTCCCAATGAGAGTACGTTGAAACAATCGCAACTGTACGGAGTCGTCTTTCAACACGTTAGATGAGCACCAAAGATGGAAGGTAGTCACATGATCTCTTGGATCTTCGTTAGGCTTGGCTTCAAACTTTGGGATGTCTGAAGGCAACTTCGTCATCATAGAAGGCCAATGTGGATCGTGATAGATAGGGTCATTCAACAACCTTGTCAAGTCTAGCAAATGCAAGGTTGCCAAGAAAGGTAATTTGGGTTGTTGGTGATAACCTGGGAAAAAAGGGCCTGGAGTTTGAATGGCACCAGGTTTCTTGGAAAAGTTCGGCTGCTGGCCTAGGTTCTGGTAAAAACCATGGCCATGGCCAGCGTATGGATTTTGTGTGTGAGGAGACATTATCGACTAATTTTCAAAATAGGACATAGATGGTTGGGCGTGCATTACATTCGAAGGACTTTGGGAAGGATGGCCCCATGTCGGTCCCATGGGGATAGGCATAGTGCTTTGTCTGGGGTTCCATTGATTGTGAAAAAAATTACCCCAGATTGACATTCCTGACAAGGGAATGGATCCCTGCCAAGAATTCCAAGGCCCTGATGCGGAAGAAGTTCCTGGGTGTGCCCCCTGTACAGGAATAGTACCCTGCATAGGAATAGGTTGTCTGAAACCGGGGTTGCCCCCAGTTGGGAAAGTAGATGACGAGAAGGCATTGTTACCAAATGCACTGAACAAAGAAAACGGTGTCGAACCTACTGGCATATTATGCGAAGGTGGTCCTTGACTCCCCGCTCCAAATAAACTATGGTGTGCAAGTGGCCCGATGGATTGTTGATGAAAGCCACCAAGTGAAGGGGACGAAGGAGTTATATGAACTCCCCCGTAAGGGAAAGCGTTAAAAGGAGTAGGAGTGCCCCCCATGTGTCCTTGCAGAGGAGCGTTAGAGCTCCCTTCCCTTAGACCTGAAGTTTGTGAAGTGGAGTAGGAAAGTACAGAACTTGTACCTAAACTAGGCATCTCGTATGAGAATGGAGGGCCTGTCGCACTTGGTGTGAAAGGAGTTGTGGACGCTACCAGAGATGGGATCAGACCACTGTGCGATGTAGAGGCGGTCGAGACCATGGTGGCTCGGACCGGTGACGGTGGGTTAGGAGGTGGAAAATCTCTTGTGGTGACAACCGTAGTGGGAATTGAATAATTCCTAGAAGGAGTAACATCATTTGTTTCCATTGCTGCATGCAACACTCTCTGGCACTCGTAAGGATGAATCGATACGATGGTGGGTGATGAAATATCAGTGGTGGAGGTTTCAACTAGACCAAAACCTTTCTCTCCAATGTCTAAAATGGTCTGATTCCTCTGGATGTTGGTCGGGCACAATTTCTTGTGACCCGATCGCTTCAAAAGACCCTTGTTGGTCTAGTTTTTTCCTTAGTGGTGGCAGGGGTGGCTCTAGTGTAACCGCCGACAGGCCAAGAAGCATTCATGAACGGTGGAGCTCATGATCCTCCACTGTGTGAGAAGATCAAAGACACACTAGGATAGTCTAACCGTTCAAAAACAATCACGCACTAAAAATGTCCCTATAAGATAAGACAGGAAAACACTAAATTAATTGGAAAAACAGTTACAACAACCAACACTAGAGCAACTTACCGATGCAAGTGCAACTCGAAAATGGAAGCACCCTCTAGGTATACTCTGCAAATCATGCCTCGATGTTTTTCCTAGGTACCATGGTATACCCCCGCAATCACATGTGTATGTCCCTAGAAAAGATAGGCAACTAGGTTGCCAACATGAACAATCACCAGGTGGGTACAGTTGAAAGTCGGGTAGACCACAATGAGCAGGGTATCGAGCCCGAAACCTATCAAGGGTATCGAAAGAAAATGGTCTGAAAGACAACTGAAGACGTCAAACATATTCGAGACCCATGAAGCCCCGTGGAAAATGCAATCGACAGAATCCCAAAACAAGCCCTTTATATGTGTTCTCCACTACGATTGGTCCAGCTTTGGAGGGGTTATCTCCGCTACCTTTCCGCACATGACCTCGTGTTTATCCCCTATGTTAGAGGGGGTTCCAGATAACTTTCATCATACTAGACTTGGACACTCCCTAACTCAGATTCCAATGTTTGATTTTAATGGCCTTGAAGAGTTTCCTCTTCAACCTAATCCAAGGCCCTAATCCTGAACTAGTTGGTTAACCCTACAAACATAAAAGTCTAATAAATTTTAGATTTAACATTAATTTTATTGCTTGTCTTATGTCAAGGGGTATGAAAGTGAAACTATTGATGTTTGAAATACGAAAGTAAAATATGAACAGAAAGTTGGAAACAAAAACTTTCACTTAACGCAAATTTTCAACAACTTTTCAATTTTTTATTTTTATTTTTAATTTTCTAAGATCTTTTGAATCAACAAACTTAAAGAATGATTTCACTTGACTACGAGCTACTTACGATCTAATTAAACTATCAAGAACTTAATAAAGAAAATAATTTTCCCTGGTTACTAATGCAAAACAACATTTTTCAGCCAAATGAAGAAATGAAAGATTTTTTATTTTATTTGAATGCTCAAAAAGAAAAAAGGAAAAATATCAACAAGTAAAAAACCAAGAAAAACTTCTATCTTAATCGCAGATCACAAAGAATCACTTCAAGAAATCACACACCAACAACTTAAAAAAAAAGTGACTCTCACACTTGTCTAAAAACCCTAAAGAAAATTTTTGATGACAACTTTTAAATGAAAACAGAAAGCTAAGGCTAAGATCAACCCTAAGCTACTGACTGCTAGGAAAAAGATTCAAAAACCTGAGAGGTATAACTCTTGTCAAGGGAAAAGATGACGGCCTCACCCTCAATAAAAACTATTCTTCACAACCACACTACTGACTATTCAACAACAAGTGTGTGCACGCGTGCTGTGTAGAGCCAGAGGGCGTGTACACGCATGCTGGCCTTATATAGGCCGCATGTATCTCTAAAACTCTGAAACAAATAAAAAAAGACAATACAAACCAGGAAGAGACCACTGATATTGAGAACCAGGATCTCTTGAAGGCTTAGACACTCTCTTTAACCAAAAAAAAAAAAAAACAATGTAAGGAAAAAATTTGTAAAACAAACCAATCTGAGATGAGACTGCAAACAACCAAGACTAGAAAGAGTTCCAGAAAACCCCTGAGAATGACTGATTCTGATAGGGAAGAGGATGTCTGCCTCAAAAAATTTCTGGAATCTACACACTATTGTTACTTCTTCAACTAGCGTTTACACGCGGGCTGTAAGAAAGTAGGGTGCGGGTACATGAGTGCAGACCTTATGTAGGTAGGCCGCGTGTACCTCTAGGGTCTCGAAAAAACACAATCAAGCAAATAACAGAGATAGTTGGTATGGAATACTAGACTCTCTGTTAGCTCAGACTTTGCAGAAACTTCAAAAAACAGGAAAGAAAACTAGTCTTTTAAAACTACCCAAAAATATTTCCAAGAACCCTAGAGATTTTCCCAGTATGGTCACCAATTCTATTGTGGTGGGAAATCCCCCTACGAACTAGCATTTAGGGTTATATTATGCATGCAGATAAGACCAAAAGAATCCTACTTTCTACCGTCGCCCCAGACTTAATCCCCATTTCTTTCAAGCAAATACATGGTTAAACAAACATACCATGTTCCGGATGTTTAATGTCAATCCTTCTTCACACTTGATCGCTTGCTAGCAGCTATCCTCTCAAGACTGACCTGCATACAAAACAAACAACAAACTCTACATGCATTTGTTCGACAGATTAATGGGTTAGAGATTCAAACATATATTTACTAAACTATGAAGAACTCATATAGTGGGATGGGAAAATCATTTCTTTATTATCAACTTTAATGAATCAACTTACAATGTCGAGATCGACCATTGCTCCATGAATCCTGATCCTGGTCTCCTCTTCAAATGTCCTCCAACTTCTTTGCTTTGTATCTCTCTTTGCACAAGGATGGCTAAAGGGTTGGGACAATGGGAATGTGCAATTGGGTAGAGTTTCTTTACTCTTACTCTCCTCCTCCAAATAGGACCCCTAACCCTTCTTTTATAGGTTAGAAGAAGCTAGGTATTTGGATGAAGCCTCAGCCATGCATGGCCGAGAGTTTCAGATAACTCACCCAAAACTGTGTGTTCCGTCAGAAACTTTCCTTTTTTTGTGCTTTTGTAGGTACATGCGGGCTGTTTTAGGTCAGCTAGCGTGTACACACATTCAATAATGGAGTAGGGAGCATGTGCCCTTATAAAAGAGGATTTTTAAAGAGTTGTTCAGCAGTGCTTTGGCAAAGAAGGGATCTGAGATGGCCTGATGCCAGGTAAGCATGTATGGTGAAAATTAGGGTTATAACATGTACCTTCTTTTCCTTCATCTAGTTCAACAAAGAGTTGTTTTCTACCTGTCATATGCTTTGAACATCCACTATCCAAAACCCATTTTACTTTATGTTCTGCTTGTAGAGATATAGTGCATTTTTCAATGTTCAGATTTTCACTTTTCTTTTTCCAAAATTTGGTTTTCAGATCTGTGTAAGTGGGTTCATTAAATTTCTGAAACCTCATAGGAAAATTTCTTGACACATGCCCAAAGTTGTTACACTTGTAAAATTCAATCTCATATCTTAAGGTGTCAAATCTGTTGTAAGAGTAGTTCATATTGTTTTGACTAGTTTTACCATGTCCTCTTCTATATTCAAAATTAGACCTTTCATGACTGTTATGTGCATTTATATTTCTTGAAAAACTATGACAAAATGCAGCCTTATGTCCATACTTATAACAAAAGAAACAGTGGCCTTCAAACTTATTTTGATGTTTTCCATAACTTCTTCTATGCATTGTTGAACCCTGATTTTCTTCTTGCCTTTCTGATTCCATCTTCTTGCTAGTAATTTTCTCATGATTATCCTTTGTACCTGCTTTCTCAACACTTGAACTAGAACATCCATTAGTTACTGCAGATTTATAACCAATTACAGTCATATCATATGTTGATCTTTGACTACTAATAGTTTGATCTAACACTTGAGAACTCTGGTTCATGTTATTTTCTTGTACTTTCTTTCTTAATGAGACTACTTCAATTTTAAACCTTCATTTCCTTATCCTTTTCTGCAAGCATTTTAGTTAGAGATTCTCCAGTCACTCTAGCCTCTTCTATTTTAAGTTTTAAGTAAACTACCATGATTTCAATGCTATCAATCAAACCATTTGATTTATGTAATTCAAATTCTAGATTCTCAATTTCTCCTTTAAAATGTTTGCATTCCCTTATCACTTTCTTTAATTCAGTCAAAGCACTTACAAGCTCATCGTCCAAATTAACTTCACCTTCTTCTTCTTCACCAAGCTGATCATCATGTTTTTCCATATCCATAAAAAATTTGTACATCTTAACTGTCATCACTCTCACCAGACTCTGAAATATCACTGTCATCTTTTATACACAGGCTTTTTTTTTTGTAAGTTTTTCTTTGAAAAAGATTCTTATGTCTATTCTTGAATTCCTTAGGTTTTCTATCACCAGTCTTCTTCATTATCGGTATGCTTAGCCCAGGACACTTGAATGCAAAATGTCTATTCTACCCTGTGGAATCATTTCGGAGGAATCTACCTTTATACTTGCCGGTACTTATACTTTCCAGTTTTAACAAAATTTTGCTTCTTCCACATCACCTTCTGGCTCCTCATGACTGTTGATTTCTGCTTCAATCTTTTCTTGTCTTTCTTTGCTACCTTGAAAGCTACTTCTTTCTTGAAAGAATTCTCACCAGAGGTTATCATCTTATATGTTGTTAGTATTCCATGTTATTCATCAATTTCTAAAGTATCAAGATCTGTTCTTTCTTCTAATACATATATTTTTGAATCAAATCTTGCAGGGAGTGATCTAAGTACCTTTTGCTAACAATGTATTATTAACTATTTCTCCTAAGGCCTCTCATGGTATTAACAACTTCATCAATCTGAAGAAAGTAGGTAGCTATATCTTGAGATTCTTCCATTTTTTAGACTTTCAAATTGACTTCTATATGATTGTGGCTTAACTTACTCTTTGCCTTAGTGTCTCCTTCCTTTTTTACATTTTCAGATTTTGTCCCATATTTCTTTTACTGATGCTGTGCATAACTTTAACAAATTCTGACCCTGCTAGACCTTCTAGTATTGCATACATAGCTTTTGAATTACTCTCATAGAGTCTCTTACCTTTAGCATCTATTGGAATGGTTGCTGGAACTTTATATTCATTTAGTACAGCCTACTAGATATCTACTCCTTGATTTTGTAAAACAACTTCATTCTGATACTCCAAAAAGCATAATTCTGACCATCAAACAAAGGCAATCCATGTTTTATAAATTCTGACTTCTTATCCGTATGAATGATAAAAAACTTCCAGTGGTTAAATTGATATCTTGGTAGCTTCTCTATACCAATTGTTGTCTGGGATAGAATCAGCTGAGAGGGGGTGAATCAGTTGTATAAAATTTCTTTCATTTTATAGAAGATTACTTATTAATCAATAAATCATACATTTAACAATTAACTTGCAGTAATACATTTAACCAACAAATATACAATCACATGATGAAGCAGGTGACAATGATTTTCTTAGGGAAGCAAGGGAACAACCTCTTCTTCTTATGAATGAAGAGCTCAGCTACGTTCTTATTTTGTTTGAAGCTACGAGCCTAGGTGGGCTGCTACCTCTATTTCTTCTTGCCTACTGAATGGAGTTGCAACTCAGGATGTACAAACATAACTTGTACAAAGCTGACTATAGTTTCCCCTTGCTCCTCTCTACCACCCTTGAATCCTTCTCTGTCACTGAGAAACTGCAAACCAACTCTTTATCTTCTCCGGAAAAGGATTCATCATTCAAGTCCTCTCTGTTTATATAATCATATCAAAATCCTTTCTTCTCCCCTTGATCTCTATATCTTTGTCATTTCTTCTCACTATCCTGTATGATTATATTTGGGTTTTGCTGTTCATTTGCATACAGTGATTTTTACCTTCAGAGACTGATTTGTACCATTAATTCCATCTGTACCAAAATTCATCTCCACCAAATTTCACTTATTTCACCACGTACGTTCATATTTTGAACCCTCGGGCTTCAAAGAATTAGTTATAGTAACTGAATAACTTCCTTACGATGATTATTATTGGCCAAGGCATCTAGAAGAACAACAAACACACGATAAGTTTAAGTATTTAATCCACATCATTCGATATAGAAGATGGGTCTCGTGCTTACTCCATATGCACATTGGTTGTGACCACGAGCCTTTACCAAAAGGCACTTTTTTTATTCGCATATCGACAATCTTGAGTTGAAGACATCTCGTCTCTTCATGTTGAAATCTCCGAAAATGATCTTTAAGTTGGTGCTAGCTCCTCCTTCTCACATGACCAATGGTAGTGACTATAGCCTATAAAAAAAGGTATTTTAGCATTTTTCATTTCAACATTTGATGATATTTCACATTTTAGGCATTTGGTTTTAGCGTTTAGTCATTTCGGCGTTTTAAGCATTTCGACATTCGATGTTTCATTTTGGCATTTGACTTTTAGCGTTTGACATTCGGTGTTTTCTTATTTCCGATTATTTACGATGTGTTTGGGTTGTGAGAAGTCTCGGCTTACTCAAGTCACAATCCACTGAAATGGAACCCGAGATCAATAGTCCTAAAACTTCATATTTGATCCTTCTTTTTCTTAATCAGGCAGTGACCGGGATTTCAGCGTTTTTCAACCGAGTCATCGTGGCTCAACATTATAAAATTCACTTGATCACAAAATATTGAGTGATCGGACTGATTCACATAACCCGAGATGAATGGTTGTGAGATTTGAGTTTTTTCCTTTGAGGTTTCAAGACTCACAATAGTCCTTTTCGACATTTGATTGGACTTCATGATGTTGGAGTTTTTCTTACCATGAAAAAATCACGAAATAGAAATTCACGGGTGACGATATCATAGTGGCGTTACTTAGGTGTGATGTCATGTGTTGTTCAATCTCGATCTAAAATTCAAATAAAGGTGTTGACTCCTCTTCCAAAGGCTTCGTTCACATATGACCCTCGATTTACAACAAAGGCGGCTCATCGCTGGGTTCTTCACAGTTTCGTGTTTTTGTATGTCGAGAGGCATGTTGATATCTGAATTTGGAACCATCATGCCTGTGAAAATTGATCCACGATGCCTATGCAAATTGACCAACAAATCCCCTTTGGCATTAATGGCAAACCTAAGTCTGTGTACATGCAAACTTCCCTCTTGTGAAAACTGTGCAAAGCGCCACATGAAAGCGCAAGCCCTGCAACAACCTCTTACAGCCTACCCCCTCCAAATTAGACCACTTACCGCCACGCTCTCCTTCCAACACCTATCCTCCACTCACCCATTTCCCCACATATCACATCTCCCTTTCCACCTCCTCTTTCTGGATGGAGCCTGTCTTCCATATTAAGCCTCCACACCGTGAACATTTGTCCCCACTACGCATACTACTATAGCCTCTCTTTTTTCACCATGTCACCTTCCCATTCCACATCACCTTAGTCCTAGTCATCTCTCCACCATCACATCCTTCCACCTGGCCGTTGAGAATTTGTTGTAGTCTATTGTGCCTACACCAATCACCTCGCCATCTCCTCCTCGTCAACCTCCATGACTACCTTCCATCTTCCTGGTCAGCATCCAGCGGGGATCCCAATGGCACAGTTTCATAGTGTGACCAACATGTTTTCAGGTGATGATTTGACTTGGGCGTCTAATCCCAATGAGGCAGTTAATGAAAACAAGGAAGGTTCTTGAGACATCGTCTCCTTCCATAAATAGAAGGCCAGAAAGGAACAAATTGCAGAAGCAAGTCGTTAGTCTAGTCTGATAGAGATTGCATTTGACAAGCGACTGCATGGGTATTCTGCCCAACATCTGCATGCGTGTCTTGATAGAGAATCTCATCAACAAAAATCCTTGAATGTGTGACATGATCGTGTTTCAGGCAATGGAGCCAATTCTAAGTATATGTAGGCATTTTTCCATTTTGTTATGGTCTATGGTTGAGCAATGCTCACGTATTGTAAACTTTTAATGAACAACTTGAGTTCTCTGGTT
The DNA here is from genome assembly GCA_010110895.2 of Picea sitchensis. Taxonomy (NCBI): domain Eukaryota; kingdom Viridiplantae; phylum Streptophyta; class Pinopsida; order Pinales; family Pinaceae; genus Picea; species Picea sitchensis. The sequence goes on along the minus strand of SNQJ01S0069155.1, from coordinate 49,609 downwards.
ATGTATTTTGATCTGAAACTTCTTGTTTAATGAAAGTCCAACTTCTTTTTCTGCCACTTTCCTCTATCTTGAAGTGTTTGTGATTGAAGGATTCACATGGATTTTTAGACTATGTTGTAATGTATGTTTGATTTTAGATGTTGCCATTAATGTTCTTCAGTTTCTTGAAGTTTTGAATCCAAGGGGATGATACGTATTCAACCTTTTCCTCCTTAGGCTGCTGGAAGACCTGATGTCCATGTGAGAACTTTACATTTCTCCTCAAGTTCTTCCTCCTACTCACCTTACTACAACCTTGAACCGATTATTGCACATGCAGGAAAATAACATATCAATATCAATATTTCATCCATTTTATGTTGATTTTGTTCTTGAAATAAAACTTGAAAATGATTAACTATGAGTGCTACCAAGATAATCAATCCCCTTACCTTGGACCGCTCAGTGTCACACATCTCCAAAATAGAATTAAATATCTTTGTATAACTTGTGAACTTCGGAAATAAGTAGTGTCGAAAATTCACCTACATGTGCACACTGCTTCAATTATCAATTAAAATGATATTATCGAAGTCATGCCATTCGATCCTTCAAACATTCATTATGACACCTGAAACTGATAGTCTTGGGCCCTCAACACAATGCGGAATAATTCCTTCTAAGAAAGATATAGGATGGTCAATATCTCCTTCTCGAGGTTGTGCTAACCTTTGCTCCCTAATGCAATATATGAAGCATCAACATGCACATGGAATTCCTTACTCCAATCTGGAAAGATCAAAATCAACGCGGTTACCAGTTTCTGTTTCAGGGTGTCCAACCCATTCTAATAGTCTTCATTCCATTGAAGCTTCTCTTATTTATTTAGTAACTTCTCCATAGGTGTTGTTATCTATACATATCCCTTGATAAAATTTCTGCTTAGTATCCAGTATGTCCTAGTGCAGTTCAAAACTGTCTAACCGAAGTGGGAGGACGTAGATCAACAATGATATAAATATTGGAAGGATCTACCAAAAAACCCCTACTTACACACAATGGCCTAACGGCACTCCCAAGGGTGAAAGAGATACGCTTCTTGGGAGTTCGAGAACAATCGACATTGCTTACCACACTTATCAACATTAATAGAAGCATTCAATATAATTTGCAATGGCTAAAAATAGTCCACAATCATCAAAATATGCTTCCAAACATTTTATGTAAAAATTCCTTGAATCGCCGACCACCACCTTGGAAAGATGGTTGGTGCATTCTTGATCTGAAAGGCATCCTTTGGCAGCAGCCTTGCATCTCGTTTAAAGGGGATATTCATTTCTCCCATGGGCCCTTCAATGCCCTTCATGTTGGTGAACTTAGGGTTGGAAACAAGTCTGATATTCATGCAATAATTCGTTGATCTTATCAATCATTGGCATCATCCCAATAATCTCCAACATTTGAGTTAGGTGCTTGCTCTTTCCCAATATTAACTTTCTCGATTTGATTGGTTGTCCAGTAAAAGGTAGTTCGACCTCTAGTCCTTCTATGTCTCAAAGCAATCCTTCTGTTTCTGTGGTGTTCACATTCCTGGGATCATCGTCTTCATCAACATTGATATTGCAACAACCTTGCAATTTATGAAGAAATTTACAATCCATTCATCCTCTTCTTTCTCAACAAGGAGGTTGGGTACTCATGGAATACTCTATCTTACAACTTGTAGATCTTGATCTACTGTGAGGTACTGAATTTCAAATAAAAATGTAGCTACAAAGTTAAAGGTCCATACGGTACCAATCTGAAGTGGTGAGGTGCATTTATTCTTGAAGATACCAATTAATAGGCATTATTCTCAAAGTGTTGATGAACTTATGCACCCACTGATCTTGAGAAATATTGCTCCAGGCTTCCTCAAAACTCTGCACATGGTCCTTTAGACATCTCCAACCTGTGTATCTAACTTCACAACCTTCAACTTGGTCTAAAAAGTGCACTATCATCAAAGTGAGACATTACTTACTCTTGTTGATGTTCTTTTATGTGTTCTACCATCTCATTGAATTGTTTCTTTCAAAGGTTTCGTCCGTTGCCAACATTCCTTTGTTGTCTTTGGTAAGATTTCTTCAAATTCACAATAAGAGGGTTTCTAAATGATTTAAACCATAAAATATGGGCAGATTTCTTACTTCTATACCAATCCAATGAACCTCCCTGGTCAATCTAGCACATCTCAGCGTAGAAAGTTCATACGTTCTTCCATTTCTATAGTGCTTCTTCTGAATCTGATGAGCATGTGCTATCACTTAGCCAACAAATTCCCATCTGTTGTAGGATTAATGTAATCACGTTGTCTTGCTATCAATTTATATATATTCTCTGGCTCATATGCGCGAGTCTTCTTCTTTGATTGGTTATGTGTACCTGCGACCTCTTTTATGATGGGTTATGTGTACCTGCGACCTTCATCAGGATTAAGAGGTGCAATGACCCTAAGGCCATCACCTTCAAATATCATTCTTCTTTTCTTTAAGTCAACCACAGTCGAATTGTTAAAATCCCAATCAATGCCTAACAACATAGGATAAGGATAGTTATCATCAACTATCTCAATGACTTTGAAATCTGAAAATGTCCTCACCCCATCGATGTCCACAAGGACATGCTCCAGTTTTCCAAAGGGGCTTACTGCCTGCTGATTATCCATCCTAAGCCTGATAGGGGAATAAATTATCTTAGGTTTTCCCATCAGTGCCCAGGTTTGCTTCATCATAACATTGACTTATGATCCCAAGTCGAGGACCACATAAGCTATGTCATAATATCCAATATGAGCATTAAGGTGTAGTTCCTTATTTTTCCTTCTCTTTCTAGATACTTGATGTACTTCTCTATTCAGTAGAGGGTCTACCCTACTGATCTCATACTATCTGATCAAATTTTGTAGTTCTTGTACAACTCTTTCATCCTTAATCAAATTAATGCAAGTACATAAGAATTCCATAATCTTGCTTACCTCTTTTCCTTCTCCAGGTGATGTAGACTGATCAAATGCCAGAGGTATTCCACATTCTCTCACTTTTGGTTGTGTCTTTGATGAAGAATCTTGATCTCTTCCAAATTATTTTCTTGCCTCTTCAAACGTCTTCTTTTCTTCCCTCAGATCAAACACTTGTGTCTTCTCTGCAACTCTTCTGACCCTTGATTCTTCTGTAGTCTTTCCTGGGGTCACTCTATAGTCTACTGTAACAACACCTCCTCTAGTGATAACATCGACTTTGGGGTCCTCTTTGTGAGGTTCTACTGATATTAGTTGTACTTTCTGGTTTCCTCCTCGTCTCTCCCGAAGTTTGGCTAATAGTACGGGACAATATTCAATAGCATGTTCAAATGAGTTGCAATAGTTGCAAGTGGTACAAGGGTTCTGACAGTCCCTTTCCAAATTTCCTGGCTATGAGCAGTTATAACAGTTGATCTGACCTTGACCCCAACCCATGCCTCCTCCTCGTCCTCTTCCTCTGAATCTGCCACGAGGGTTGAAGTTTCCACTTGCTGGAGAGTTAAACTACGTAGCATTTCCTTCCTGTTGTACTTTGCCTTGAATCCTATATGTATATATTGATATTTCGTGCAAGAGGTCATAATCCCTACAGTCCTTCTCATCGTGCCCCACAGATTTACAAAATGTGCAGTAAAGGTTGGTAGGTGTATGGACATATTTTTGCATGTAATAGAATTCACCAGGGCGATGTCTATTTCTACATACCTTGCTCCAGGGTAAAGTAACCTGCTTCAAAGGGCTCGAAGCTCCAGAAGCCCAGTAATCATGAAATAGGGGACAATGCTCCGTATCATGGCCTTCTTATTTGCATCTGATACACCAGATGTCTTCTCTTTTATATTTTCCCTTGTCTTTATTCATGTCTTTGACCTGCAGAGATAATCTAGTTAGCTGACTCAAAATTTGACTCATACATGAGCTAGATTCTCCCATAGGGGATGATTCTAGCTTCATGGTGATCTACAATGCCTCAGCCTACGAAACAACCTTATGTTTCATCAGAGGAACTATGATGTGTGGTAAGAGGGTAGAAATGAACCATTCCTTATTCTTCTAGTCTAGGATCTGAAAACTCAAATGACCTATCAAGGTCTTAAGCCTTTGATCAAACTCGCAAACAGGTTCATATACTCTCTGCTTGATTTCTTTTAGTTCTGTAATGCACTGCAACTCTGACTTGGTTTTCTTGAATTTTGCACTCAACGAAGTTTTGATGGTATTCAGTGGTTTAGGCTATGCAGTCACTATAGAAAAATTCATATACCAACTCAGTCCGTGGTCTCTCAAGGTAGTACTAAACTGATCTCTCTTAACTGCTTCGTCATTGACTTGCTTAATACTCCATACAACTTTGTATAAGAATCAATGATGATTAGGATCTTTAGATCCATCTCCTCTAAATATAGGTAGCCTCATTTCATCTACCATAGATATCCCTAGGTTTATTGACCGAGTATGTACTGAACTACTGGTAATAGTGCTCTGAGTGCTCTAATAACTCTGACTACTCTGGTTACTTAATGTTGCTAAAACAAAAGGAGGAGTAATAGTACTTACTTCAACAGTTGGCGTAGTTCCTGAAGTTTTTGATTCTTCTCGGCGAGGTTCTTCAGTCTTCTCTTTCTCTACCCCAGCAGACCCTAAATGTTCCTCATTCAATAACTCTTCTTCTTCTCCACTGTAGAACCCTTCATCCTACGCTAGTGGTTCGTGATTCTTCTCAAACATGTTTATTAGAGGGACCTCTATCAAGGTTCTCCCACTGCGCATATGTCCAACCTCTGTGTCACTATCGATGTATGAGTTCTTGAACATTAGCTTTTCGATTTGACCCACTTAATGTATCTTCAAGATGTTCTTCTTATGCAATAGCATCTTGATCTTCAACTTCAAAAAGTGTAAAAATTTTCCTCTCGACCCCTTAAAGAAATATCTCTATGCTTGTTTATATGAATCTACTCTGTCAATAGAAAACTCGGTAATGTACCCTCCAATGGTGTTATCAAACCAGTGATATACTTCTCTTCACATGCCATTATCAAATCTCTTGACCTTCTTGATCAATGTCGATGTCTGAACCACGGGTGGTCTAAATGTGATCTCAAACTGGGTATCTACTAATCTGGCTAACCTCTCGTATAGCTCCTTATGAATTCCTCCAAAGAAAATCTCATGTATATCAGTAAAGATATACCTCCCCAACCAATCCTCTATACTAAGCCTAGGGTTCTTTTTCAGAGCTTCAACAAAGTCCTTTTCTTGTTCTTCTATCCACTTATGAATCTCTGTATTCGATGGAAACCACATTGAAATTCTCTCTAGAATATCACGGTCCTAACAACAGAACCATTTGTTGGCACAGGGGAAAACCCAGGGTTCAACTCTAACAATGCACCAACAAGCCCTAACTATTGGCCCTTTTGGAAACACCTGTGGAGTAGATGCAGTCTCACCTGAAGTAGCAATAGGGGGTTGCAGGACACAAGTGTCTACAACCAGAGGAAATTCAAGTGGATTCAAAGGAACAACACACATAGATCTACTTATTCTTTACCAACTTAGGTCTACATCACACAATTATATCTCATATCTATCACAATAATGAAAACAGACTAACAGGAAACAAAGAACACAACATCAAACATAGAGGACAACAAGATGTACATGGTTCACCCTCTCCCTAGGGCTACGTCCACAGAACTGTGCTTCTTGATATATTATGTGAAAAAATACAGTTCTATCTGTGCACTTAGCTTGTAGATCTCTCTCTCTTTCTCTCTTCTCTATCTTCCCTCCCTGCACACCTAGCTGCAGGGTTGATCTTCACACCCAGCTAAAGATCTTACAATACAAGAATTCTCTCTCACACAACACTTCTTCCTTTCACAATAGTAATCACCCAATATCAATAATGGCAACACCCAATATCAATAATGGTGACTAACAATTACCAACCTCGAACGAACCTTTCCTCACTCCTCTCGATCTTTATTTATACATTACAATGACTCTCCAACAACCCCAGGCTGAAACCTAGATGTCAAAACCCTAGGTGTCTAAAACCTTAGGTCAACTTGATCCGCATTTTCAGGGCTTCGCAAGCCTGTATTTCTGTCTTTCCCGCGAGGTGCTCCAAAGCATCTTTTGGTGGATTTTTTCGATTGCTGAGTTGTCCACGATCCATATTCCTTGCTGAATTGTCTTCCTTGATATTCTCATTCAACGACTTGTTTTCCCTTACTTCAATCCTTCTTTTCTTCTTCTTTGATCACTTTGACCCAATCTTAGTCAACGTGTCTTCCGTGCAGTTCGTACTTCGCCTTTCTTCCTTAATCTTTTCTTTCTTCCATAACCAAGGGCCAACAGTTCTCTTGTAGCCAACATTTTCATTGGGGTTTTGGGAAAAAACATTCCACTGCAGGTTTAGTTTCAGTGGTGCAACACCCAACCTAGCTAGACAAGAGAAGAATTCATCTGAAATTCTCGTTCGAGTTCATTAGGTGTTTGATTTCATACTAGAGGGAATTTAGTAGCATATCACCTTGCACAAGTTGTTTGCAGCGATATTTCAGAAGAGGTAGATCTTTAGATCTGTATGTTTTAGGAGGGTTTCATTTATCTATGAAAGAGGGCATCCCTAGGAGTTGAGCAAGGGTTGTCCCACAAGGCCCCTTTAGATGCCCCATAGTCTTCTTGCGAGGACCTTTGTGAATTGGGGTTTTGCATCCATCTTCTGGATAGGGTTTGTGAGGAGCTCAGGATGGGGTTGACTACAGATTGAAGTTGCTAGAGCAAAGAATAGTAAGTCTTGGTGTGTCTTGGATCATTGGACACCATAGGTTGGAATCATTCTAGTTTTTTCTTTTGTGCTTTTGTAATAGATTGTGTAGCTTCCTGGAAACCATTAGATTTGTGTTCTCGGTACTATTCTGCAGCTGTTATTACAACCATTAGACATAATTGTACTGATTTTGGATTTTTCCATCCATAATAAGATGCCATGATTATATGCTTCATTCTTGTGAAATGAATGTATGATATATGTTTGAAAATATTCCTCATTGAGAAAACTATCTATAATAATTAACAACACATTCATATAAGAAGAAACAATAAATCTTGGGTAGAAATATATAAAATTCCCTCCTATCCTAGTTGGGAACATTACAGTGGTATCATATTTGGTGATTCTTCCAGCCTATGATTACATTGATGCCTAGAAGAAAAGGGCGTGGATGATAGACTTATCGAGACTCATTGGAAAGATAAATAGATGCTAATCACACAGATTCAAAACCAGAAGGAAATATGTGAGACAACTATGAACGATATATACTCAAGACATTAAAAGATCTAGTCAAGGGTCAAGACAATACATCAAGGTTGCAGCAGTAGACGCTTGAGGCGCTCACATGGTTGATAGGATAGCATGGGAATATGAGTGGTACAAGTCAAGGTGTACCTAGTGGATCCCATTGGGGTGACATAATAATTAGATAGAGTAGCAATAACCATACTCCAACTCAAAGAAAAAGCTTAAGGATCCCTAGGAATTTATTACCATAGTTTCGGAGAAGGAAGCCTATAGAAGCACATGAGCAACCAAGTCAGGGGCTTGATATTAACACCTCATACAAGGAGTATGAGATGATAGATGGAGATATCCATGAGAAAATTTCCTATAGAGACTTCTGAGACCTCAAACATAAATATTGTTCAAATGAAGGGAACATAGGAGCACAAAACTCATAGAAGTTTGATGTCATCCGCAAGGTGGGAAGGTTTACTATTCCACCCTTTGATGGGTCTACAAAGAGAATGACCAAGGCCTGGGTACATAAGTTGAAAACTTACCTCCAACTTAACCCAATGACTGAAGCCAAAATTAAATATGCCACCCTTCACTTGGAAGGAGAAGCTCATGAATGGTCATATCATGGGATGGTGGCATTAGGGAACACCAACATCTATTCATATGTGGACTTCACTTAGAGCTTGATGGATAGGTTTGAAAAAAAGGACCTTGAGATACATTTCAGGGAGTTGGCACAGTTAAGACAGAGAGGCACACTCGAAGAATACATCACATATTTTCAAAGGATGGCATTCATGGTGACAGATATTTCTCAGTAAATATTGGTTATGATATTCACAGAGGGTCTAACTGAACCCCTTAGACAATGGGTGAAGGACTTGAGGTCAACCACATTGCATGAGGCCATCATGATATCCCGAGACATGAAGGACGCAATCAACAAGAAGGTACAAACAAAATCCTTCATTCCTCAAGGAGGTAAGGAGACAAAGTTTCCTCAAAAGTCATGGATAGGGAAGGATATGACAGATGAGGAGACTCAGAGAGAACTAAGGAGAAATAAAATTTTCTTCAATTGCAAATATTCATGGGAACTAGGTAAAAGATGCATGGGAAAAAGTAAAGTCCATTACATTAAGGTATTTTCCAATGAGGAGGATGACGATGATGACGCGGGTATTGGAGAGGACAGTGGTGAGCCATCATAGACTATAGAGAAATCGCCATTGAAATATAACCATAAGGGAGTGACCATTGGCACCCTTTTAGGAGTCACTAAATATTATACATTCATGATCAGATGAATTGTGAAGGGGAAGAGGACTACGACACTAGTAGATGGTGGAGCCACCAACAACTTCATTGATGCTACACTGGTCACCAAGAGAAATATCCCTATAGAGGATTTCAATGGATTCAATGTGGTAGTAACATATGGATACAACATGATGTGTACTCAAAGGATCATAGGACTAGAAGTAACCTTGGGAAACTATACATTGACTGATGACTTTTATGTCATGGATTTAGTATATACTCATGTGGTGATAGGATTCTAGTGGATGTATTCTTTGGGATATATCTGCATGAATTATAAGGACATTAGGATGGAGTTCCAGGACAAGGGTGGACAATGAGTCGTCATGAGAGGTATGTTGACAGGCACCCCCACGATCATGTATAACGAGTGCATGGAGGAACTTTGTAGACATGGGGACGTGGCTTGTGAGGAAGAATGCTTGATCACCATGGATAATCCATCAAAATAATGCCAACATTACTCGATAGATACCTAGGCATTGCTTGAAAATCATGAGAGAGTTTTTAAACCATTTCCGACAGGGAGACCACCTGACAGAGGATTTGAGCATGTTGTTGAACTAGAATAGGGGTCAAATCTTGTGATCACCACTCCTTACAGGAATCCAAAAATATTCAAGGATGAAATAGAGAAGGCCATAAAGGAGTTGCTGGATATGTGACACATCAGGCCTATCTTTAGTCCTTTCGCTTCATCAGTTGTACTGGTGAAGAAAAAATATGGGACTATGAGTATGTGCATAGACTACAGGGCACTAAACAAAAAGACCACAAAAAATGATTGTTGGCCCTTAACCAGGTTTTGAGGATCCTTGGTCAAGTTTGACCTATTTTGAGACTTCAACAAGTTGTCGAAGGTAGAGCGTAAGTCAAAGCAGAGATCGTGGGATCTCGGCCCTTTGTTTAGGGATTTTTGGGTTTTGGGCTTATGTAACGGGTATGGGGATGTTGGCCCATGGGTTTACCCATGTTTAGGCCCTTTTGTAATGTATAAATAGATGTATAGGCGATGTAAAGAAGCACTCAGTACCTTGCTAAGTGCTAAGTCAAGATACGCATCTGTGTGATGTTGTGCTAAGTGCAACTTGTAAATGCTTTGTGCATGCTGTGTTGAGAACTTGCAGAGCTAAGTGCAAGTGACTATAAGAGAATTTGTAAATCCTTTTTGCTGTGACCTATATCGGGGAAGGAGAATCTAGAAAGGTGTGCGTAGATCTCCTATCCTATGCAGAGTAGGATCTTGTGGCTCTATACATTTAGAATATTGACAGAAGACAATAAAGAGAAGAAGAGTTGGTGGACGTAGCCCCAGGCTGGGGGTGAACCATGTATATCTTGTGTTGTAGTTTCTTTGTGCATTGTGATTTTTATAGTTCATATGATTTATGCTTAGTGTATGGATGAGTGATTATATGAATATGATAGATTAGTACCTAATTGTTAAGAACCAAATACTTGCATATAGAAATACCACAAATATTTAGAGAACAATATATAAAACCACAACTTTATTATAGAAACCCTTGAGGTAGGGAAACACCATACAATGGATCCTATTATGGAAAGGATCCTCCCATGTTCACTTTCCTCTTCGAGGGGGCATCCTCCTATTGAGCTACCGCTCCAAATACAATAATTCTCTTCATATCCCATTACATTGCTTGAACCCCTTTATATAGTGCTACCATCACCTAAGAACATTATAGAGGAGGAATCTTCTAGAAGTAGAACCTTCTAAGAAGTCCTCTTACATTTATTATATTTAACTACCATAGTGGGCCTTATTTAATAATATAGTGGACCTAGTCCACCTTACATTGAATG
>SNQJ01S0069154.1:19237-31113 GCA_010110895.2 Picea sitchensis | reverse complement strand
TTAACTCAACAAAAGTATGGTGATCTTAGAAAGCTTCTCTTAATGCTTTTCGAGCACAGAAACAAAATTCTAAAGAATCACAAGTAATCACTTACTCTCTTAAGGTTTGAGAGACCAATTCAGTCTTAGTGGACGTTAGTCATCATCATCATCATTAATCAACATCTAAAAAATATATTCAAGCATTCAAGTTGTCGATCACATCAGTTGATCTAGATTGATGAGGGGATGAAATAAAACACAGAGATATTGCAAAAGACATAGTAATACAATTAATCATGGATTCTATTAATGATTGTTTGGAATACAAAAGAATATAAAATGCAAAGAACACAAGCTAATTAGAATGCCGATAGCTTATCCATGAAGAGAGAGATGTGTTAGTTATGCTCATTCACAAAAAGATTTACATCACACTCCATTTCCTGCTTAAAGGACCTCATTCCCGTCTATTATATATGAGAGAGTGAGAGGAGAATAATTTCCATGATGCATGCTAGGGAGCTACCCTCCCTAACCCCTCATGTATATAGAGTAATCCATTTCCATGTAATAAAGGAAGACATTAATTAATAAATCCTATATAATAAATTGGAATAATTCAATGTAAGAAGACCTAATAGAAGCTTCCGCTTCTACAAGGGTCTTCCTCTAGAATGATATTTAGAGGAAAAAATTATTATAAATAAGAGTAGGAGTTATGAGAAGTTTTGTCTAGATATTTTTGTAATAGAGTGCTTCTCTACTGGAGGTTTCCCCCTTGAAGAGGAAAGTGAACATTGTTTCCTTATCAACAAAGGTATGCTTGGTGTCGTGGTTTCATATATTGTGTTGTTCCATTGTTATTTTTTTGCAGCATTTCATTTTTTTTTTCTATTATAATTGATATGGTACCTTACAAGTGGTATCGGATCACTTTACTTGGTAGGAATTGTGGATTGGTTTTTTTCATGGTAGAGACGTGTTCCAACATCTTAAAACTATAGAGATTTATCATTCAGGGAATAAATGCACAGTTGGGGAAGCATACACATAGGACTTGAAAATGGTACTTAGGAACGCATTGTTGGCCACCCTTGTAACCCTTCTTGCTACCCCTTCGAGTTGTAGCGCATCATACAACACCTATATAAATATTGGCCTAGATATCCTAAATCCCTCCAGAGATAAATCGATTGGTCATCTAACTACTATAGTGCCATCGAGAACAACACTTGAAAACATAATCTCTAGTACCTGGGTAATTGAGTAGTATGGCTAAGGGTACGATCTAACCCCCTTAATCAATGCCCTGAGATATTGGGACAAGTACTACTATTCGACCCCTTAGTATAGTAGAGAGATATAGCACAGTGAAAACATTATCTTTAGGAACCCTAAAAAAAACCTAAATCTTGGGACGAAAACAATAGAAACAAGGAACATACAAGTTTTTTGTCATGCAACCTTTCCTTCTGCATTTTGGTTGAGAAATTACTACCTTTTCTTTCATGTTAAGAATTTGGGGATTTCGACACTACAATATTATTCATATTGGAGTATAATTCCACAATAGTTAAAAAAAAATCAAAGGCCTTCTTGCACCCTTATTTGAGACCTATCCCATTGTAATCCTCTTTTCATTTTGATTGCAGTGATACCTATCATTTTTCAGACATTTTTTTCCCTATGGTCTTGACCCCTTCCCAACACCTCTACTTGGGACGCATTCCATTGGAATCCTCTTTTCATCCTGATCACAGTGATACCTATCACTTTTTAGCCTTGTTTTTTTGTGGACCCATTCTCCCTTTTCAACCACCTTTCTTTCCCACGTCTTCATGTGTTTTCCCCTCCTTATGGACACCACTCACAACCAATACCTTGAAAAACACATCACTACCCACATCAAGTCCCAAATGGACTACATGAAAGAGGAAGTGAATGAGGATATCAATTCCCACCTTCCCAGCTAGCTTTCATCCCACCTTGAGTCTCGGCTTGACTTATTTTTTTCCAAGGTCCTGGAAAAACTTCCCATTCCTGTAATCCATTCCTCATCTAACCAACCTTATAACCAAGAAGGTAGCTTCCTCCAATTCCCAACAGTTTTAGTCCAACCCTTTTCATCATGATCTGCATCTTCCATGAGGGGAGGTGAACAAATTTGATGGCTAAGATCCCATTGGTTGGGTCACTCAAATGGAACACTACTTCTCCTTTCATGGAATCACTCACGACTTGGCCAAAATTCATTATAGTGTCCTGCATTTGGATCCTGAACATTGTAAATGGTGGAAATGACATCGAAAATCATGCCAAGGATATGTAGCTTGGACACAGTCTGTGGCCAAACTTTATAAACTCTTTGACACCGATACACACTCCCTAGGTTTTTTGACCAAATTTAAATAGTCATATACCATGGAAGAGTTTATCGTTGCATTTGAGCAATTATCTATCAGAACAAAGGGTATGTCTGATACTTTTTCTGAGAATGATTTATCAGTGGCCTAAAGGATGAAATCCAATCCCAAGTCCTCATGACTTTCCCCCGGAATTGGTTGGAAGCTACTCAATGTGTCAAGGAATTTGAGCATGTTGTTTTTCCAAACACCGTAAACATTCTTACACATCGTTCCCTCTCCCTCCCACTCCTTCCCCTCATCACACACCTCTCAAGATCCAAAAATTAATCCAGGAAGGAATGGTTTAATTCCAACTCAAGTGTGTTTGTTATAATTGTGATGAAAAATATTTTTGGGGGTATAAGTGTAAGGAACATAACTTGTTCATGTCCATCTCTAAGGATGTTGATGAAGAAGGGGTCAAAGTTTCTCATGCAGCAGAGCTACCTGAGGCAACTCCTATCACTCTTCCATCAAATACAGGTCATTTCATTGAATGCACTCATTGGCTTATCTACTCCCCAAACCATCAAGATAATTGGCTACATTAAAAAACAAAAGGTTATCATCCCGATTCACATTGGTGACACTCATAATTTCATTCATCGATTCATTTCTCAAGAAACCCATTCCTATATGCATGTAGTCAACAATTTTCAAATCATGATTTCCAATGGAGGTTCCATTAAATGTGGGAGGCGTTGTGAAAATGTGTCTCCAAATTGGCTATTACAACCTGAAATATCATATGTTTTCTACATACATGGGTGGTTGTGACATTATGTTAGGTGCATTATGGTTACACACTCTTGGTCACATCCTCATGGATTTTAATTAAGGAATTTACCATGAAATTTCAATAGGACAATGAACAATATAAGTTCCATGGAATCATAGTAGGCTCCTCTAAGATCATCAGTTCCCATCGAATGGAAAATATCCTAGAAAAAGGTCATTCATGAATTATTTCCCAACTCAATTCCATTCAAGTAGTTGAGACACCATCTGTGCATCATGACCTCCAATATATACTTTCCAAAGACCAAAATAAATTTTCCACTCTCCATGGCCTTCCCCCTTCCCGTGGTGTTCATGATCATTCCATTCCTCTAGTTTCGGGTAGTCTTCCTCCTAATGTTCACCAATATTTACATCCCTTTTCCCAGAAGAATGAAATTGGGAAAATTATTCAAGAATTTCTCAACGTGGGTTGCATCTTCCATAGTACTAGCTCCTAATCTTCTTTTGCAGTCATGGTCCTCAAGAAAGAAGGAACATGGTGCATGTGTCCCAAATTTAGTGCTCTCAACAATATCACCATCAAAGACAAGTTTCTCATTCCTTTAATTGATGATCTATTGGATGAATTAAGTCATGCTTAATACTTTACTAAAATCGATCTTCATTTTGGTTACCACTAGATATGTATGAAAGAGGTTGACATTCCTAACACATCCTTTCAAACTCATAAGGGCCACTATGAGTTCTTGGTCATGCCCTTTGGTCTCTGTAATTCCCCCTCCACTTTCCAAAGTCTCATGAATGATGTCTTCCATCCTTTTCTTCATCATTTTGTCTTAGGTTTTTTTTATGATATTCTCATCTATAGTAAAACATGGAAAATCTATATTTCCCATGTCGACCAAGTTCTCCATCTCCTTTCTCTGCACCAATGTTTCCTCAAACAATCTAAATGTTCATTGGTTCATCAGAAGTGGAGTATTTGGGTGATATTTTTGGAAACGATGGTGTGAAGATGGATCCTAAGAAAATTGAAGCTATGTAGGATTGGCCTCACCCCAAAACTCTCAAGGCTTGCATGGTTTTCTAGGTTTAATTGGTTATTATTGCAAATTTGTTAATAATATGGAAAAAAAATTGCACCTCTCATTGCTCTCCTTAAAAATAATTCTTCCAATTGGACTCCTGCAACTAATCAATCCTTCCATGATTTGAAATAGGGTATGTGCATTGCTCCTGTGATGGCCCTTCCTGACTTCAAAAATAGTTTTTTGTTGGAATTTGATGCATCTGGGAAAGGAATTGACACAGTTCTCATGCAAGAAGGATGATCAGTGGCCTTCACTAGGAAATGACTTTCAGAGATCCATATGGTCCAATTAATATATGAAAAGGAAATGTTGGCTATTATGGATGTTGTGGATCTCTATCATCCTTATTTATTTGGCCAACGTTTCGAAATTAAAACTAATCATCATAGCCTCAATAATTTTCTCGAACAACTAATTTCCTCCCTATAGAAACAAAAATGGGTGAATATGAAGTATCCATTTTTTCTTTCTCCTTCATTGTACTATATTGGCTCCTAGATGTTCAACATGATTGGCTACAAAACCCAAAAATTCCTGGCCTTATCCAATAGTTGCAAGACAATTCTCCAGTATCTCTAGGGTAATATTGGAACAATAACTAGCTTCACTACAAATTCCATATGTATCTAATAAAAAAGTCACAACTTAAATCTATGGTGCTTTCATAGCTTCATGCTCCCCTTGCAACTAGGCATTCTTGGTTCACCAAAACCTATGAAAGGATTAAAGGATTTTTTTTCTGGAACGGTATGAAACATGATGTTTGAACCTTTGTGGTTGAATGTGATGTCTGTAAATGGAATAAGGGACAAATATTTAATACCCTGGGAACACTAAAACCACTCCCGAGTCTATCAGATATTTGGCAGGATATTTCTATAGACCTCATTATTGGCTTACCTAAATCGAGAAATAAAGTAGTCATCATGGTGGTAGTTGATCATATTTCCAAATATGCTCAATATGATCATTTTTGTGCTCTCCAACACCCATTCACACCATCTAGAGTGGCTCAAATTTTCATGCATAATATCTTCAAGCTTCATGGCATTCCTCATTGATCTGGACAAATTGCCACACATATAAGGACTTTACTATGTTCAACAAGTTATTTTTCATAGTGGTGAAGATGGTAAAGTTATACGGTTTGAATTTATATTTCTTATGCATTTTATTAATCCTTTGTGAGGAAAGGGTCTCATGCATTCTGGTGCACAAGCATCGCTCCACCTCAGTACGTGCTAGCCGATTAACATTCGTGGTGCACATTCAAGGAAGGGAGAGTCACTTCTCTCTCATTTTGGCCTTGAGAATCGAAGGCGTGATCTAGGCATTTAATGTTGACAAGTTGTAAGAGCCAAGTTTTTCCTTCGCACAAACTGGAGATAAGGTCTCCATTAAGTGGTTGATGGTAGGAGGGATCTACATCCAATTTGGAGAAGATTTCCATCATTGTAATTTGGCCATTAGACAAGAGTTTTGAATGGTGATTTGACACCACTAGATTATCTTGGAGGGAATCTCATTGAGCCCCTCTTTTATAACCCTTTATATTATTTCCAGAGATTAGGCATCAGGGTAGAGGATGAGACATAGATGCATAAGAGATAGAGAGAGAAACATAGAGGACCGAGACACAATTGCAGTACGGAATCAAGCATTTGTAATTTGATATTATGCCATTAATAGAAAAAATGACATTTTTTACTATTATCAATTTATGTGTAATGGATATTTGGTGAGGAATTTCATTTGTATGCAAATGAAATGTAGATGAATGTTAGAAATCGTCTACAGGGATAGAGATACAGTTTTCTATCTGTAAGTGTGTTGGATTAGGTCTGTTTCTCTAGGTTCATTGTAAGGAGTGTGTGACAGAGTAAGGAAACTCTGTGAACCGATGCAAGGAGTGCGTATTGTTAGAGTTTAAACTATTATTAGGTTTCTTTTCAATTCACTAGATAACCATAACATAGATAGGATCACTGAGAAATACACAATCACAAGAGACACAACATTTATCCTGGGAAACCCTCATGGGGGAGAAAACCTAGCAAAAAAATCCATAATATAGATAGCCAATACAATGCCAAGAGAATAAACTAAACACTACAGAAAGTCCTCTCCCAAGAATGTGCCTCTCTCTCTCTTCCTTCTTCTCCAACTGGAGTTGCAAACTTGTGCTCTGATGAACAAGTGAATGAGTGAAAAAATGAGGCGCTAGACTCTCTTATTTATACAAAATGACAGGTGTTGAACTGGGGTGTCTTTTCACTAGCAGGACCGACTTCTCATTCTGGGTGGTTATAACCATTTTAATATATTATGGGTGGTTATAAACACTTTAATATATTCTAGGCCCGACTTTTCATTTAGCCCATTACAATTAAGGTTTGACCAATTCACAAAAGGGGATTTGGTCATTTACAATACCCAACATGATCAATCCACAAAAGGGGATTGATCTAATGAATAATACATCAATAATAATTACGATAATATTTGCAGTTAAAATATTTCAACGCTCCCCTTTAACAAGAAGGGTATTCTACAACATCATCAAGCGAGAGAGAGGGAAGCATCATCAACAACATCTTGGAACACTAATTGGCATATCTATAAATCATCGAAAGTTTTTCTCATCATCAATATCATCATTCACAACAGGGAGCTGGAATGGCATGATCATCCTCATCGAAATGAGGCTAAGGTAACATCATCATCATCTTCAGTGTGAGGCTAAAGTAACATCATCATAATCATCTTTAGCAAGGAGCTGAAGTGGCATCATCATCATCAACTTTAGCAAGAAGCTAAAGTGGCATCATCAACATCATCTTTAGCAAGAAGCTAAAGTGGCATCATCAACATCATCTTTATCAAGAATATAAAGTGGCATAAACATCTGCATCAACATGGATTAGTATAACACTAATACATCGTCATCATCAATATTAGAAACAATACAGCACAAAGGATAGAGCATCATCAACATCAACACTGGGTTGAAAGTCTTCAGCATGAGGTTGGCATCACAACACAAAGCTCGAAACACATCATCAGAACACGAGGCTGGCACATCATCACAAAAATTAAGTTGGCATCATCATAACAACATTTTGTGGTACTCTGACAGATCCAAATCCCTACCTAGGAATAAAAAATATTCCCTAGGATATGAAATCCTAATGGAGATACCATGTGGTACTCTGACAGGCCCAAAGGATATTCCTAGAAATCATAAGATTCCCTAGGATATAAAATCCTAACGGAGATACCACTATTGATCAGGATACCATAGTATCATCAGAACTACTCCCCCTTTCAAGGGAGGTCCTTTTGGACTACAACAATATTTTCGTGAAAGTACTCAAACTTTACATGAGATAGAGGCTTGGTCAACACATAAGAAACATATTCATCTGTGCTAACATATTGGAGCTTTATGGCTCCTCTTTGCATCATATCACAGATGAATTGATATCAAATCTCTATGTGTTTTGACTCATTATGGAAAAAATCATCTTCATACAACTCTGGTTATCACATAGGATCATGGTGGCTTCCCTCCCCAGATAAAATAGATATGTCAACAACATCTGAAGCCATACGACTTCACAACTGGCGGAACATGCAACAATGTATTTTTCTTCTACCGTGCTTGGAGAAATGTTGAATTTCTTCCTACTCGACCATGAGATCATGGCTGAACTCAGACTAAAGAAACATCCTGAAGTGCTCTTTCTATCAGAAAAACTTCCAACTCAATATGAATCAGTGTAACCACTCAATTTGAAGTCATGATCTCTAGTATAATAGAGACCAAAATCCAACGTATCATTAAGTTATCTCATCATATGTTTTGCAGCAACAATGTGAAGACATCTGGGTTCTACTAGATAATGACTCAAGGAAAAACATATAGTTAGCCTGGTATTCTTCATATACTTCAATGAACTAATAATTTGTCCATACAAAGTAGCATCAACCAATTCTAATGAGGTATCTATCAGGATCTTCAACTTCGTTTCCATGGGTTTGTACATGGATTTACATTTCAACATGTCAACCCTTTTCAATTTTAACTGTATACTTCCCTTGGTTTAACGAATATCTTCTTTTTTCTCTACCAAACTTCAAGACCTAAGAGATAATGCATTTAGATCTTCCATCAAAATCTGTGGCGAGCTTGTTTTGCAATCTGTGATGAGATTTTCTTCATCTTTTCAAGAATACGTCATCTACATATAGTAGTAACATCATTGGATCATCATTCATAACCTTGAGATAAAGTTTAGAATTAACTTTACTCTTGGTAAATCCCAAGCTCGTCAGGAAACTGTCAATTCTTTCATATCAAGCTCTAGGAGCTTGCTTCAACACGTATAGAGTTTACTTCAACTAGCAGACATGAGTCTTTCTATCTTCAATCTTCAAATCAAAGTTTCTCATTACATTGCACCAATTTGGTACACTTACTTATCTACAACTCAATATGCACAATCATGTTCTAGCTCTATGTGCTCTCTACAAGGAACTATCTGTATCACTGATTGAGAGTATGTCCTCTCCTCTTTCTGCAACCGATCCCTTTGGAACTGAGACTCTGCACTTGCACCTTCTCTAAAGCTAATAATGGTTGCTCCATTCTCACTGTGACTACTGAAATCTGGGAGTAAATCATCTACTCCATCATGGAAACAACTTCATCTAAGACTGAGAGTGGTTCAGTAACTGATATTGAAGATATCTCTTCTTATTTCATGGAGGTAACGCTATCTTTTATCATAGTTATGTTTCCATGACCCAACTATTGTACTGCAACAACTCCCACTTGATTTTAAATATGGGGATTGATCCCCCTGCATCTCATACTATATATGAATTATGGTTTCTCTTTTTGTCTTCATAAATACTGGAACTATTTCTTCAATAATTGGAGTAAGTGTTTCATCATAGTATTCTCCCTCTTGCTGGGAGAATCGTCTAGACACACATCAGGATTTGTACATCTGCAACATGCTTGATCTGTATAGATCAATATTGGAAGTCAATACTGACTTCTCTTATAGTCTCATGGAAGAATCCATATCCTAGTATTTCTAACTGGCTTCCTTCTTTGTTACTGAAACAAGGGAATCTTCCATGAGATTTCGTATCTCCTAGAATTTTATGAAGCTATGATCTAGTCTTTTCACGACATCTATCTCTTAGTCTTGGAAGTTGTCTCTTCATCTGATCCTTTCTGAGATTGGGCTTACTCTCGATTTATTCTAAGTCTACGAGGAATTCATCATCTCTTACAAGGTATAGTTGGTGTTGAATACCAAGTTTAAATATGAAACACAGAGTCAGACTTCAAACAAGTTCTGCTTCCCATCAAGGTGGCTTCATTAACCTTTGAACAATTCTGCTGATATTTATTTTTCTAATGTTTGATCAACTTTGGATCCTTCTGCTCCTTTCAATCAATCTTCATATGAGATACTTTGAATCTCCAAAATATATATTCTCCTTGATCTTCTTTGGTACATGAGTGTATATGGTCATGTACATCGTCTGCTTCGTGTCTCATCTAATATGTTGGCTTTTGCAACCTTCACTATATCTTTCTTAGGGTTATCACCTGTGACTTGGAACAAGGTCAACAAAACAACAAACAATAATAGTACTCTTTTTTATAATAGTAGATAAAGCAATAACAAAAAAAAATCATCACGATAACTCCTTTAGAGCTATCACTTGTGGCCTGTTTGGAGCAATGATCAAAGGTAATAAATACAATACGAAATTATTTCAACACTCTTATAATGTTGTGATCAAACATTCCTCCATGGAAACTTGGAACTAACACAAGAGGCTTCTCCTAGAGGAGATGTTAGTTGTATCAAGAAAATAATTACACTAAGCATTTATCTCAATATGCTCACATGCTACCAAGTATAATAATTTTCAAGGACTTCTATCTCAACTATAGTGTTTACTTGTAAAGGGGTAGTCATCAACTATTCAATTGCAACTTTGAATCTTATCAACTTAATTAATCAAATTTGGAACCTAGAGCCTTTTCCTCAAGAATGGGTGTGTTGTTTTTCTTCCAAGTCTCCTTCACTCAAGATGACGAGTTCTTTATTCAACCTGTCTTCTTGTACTAAGATAATCTGTTATCTTGATAGAAGGTTGGGTTAGAGGGTAAACTCTATAATCTCAACTTTAATATATCTAATACCTTGACTCTAATTTTGGCCAAAGGTTAGTATGGTGGTCATAGCTTCAATAAGGAACACTAATCAAAATAATGTCATAACAAATAGATGCATATCAGAATAATCAAACATGAGTTGCATTGTTCCTCTGAATGTGTTGGATCTTGAAATCCTTTTGGATCTATAGCAAGAGATCCCTTCTCCCACAAATATCCTTTAAGGCTTAATCGTTTAAACATGTGTGAGTACATACCTATGACGACATTTGTAGGTAGTGGCACCATTTGGTAGCAGCAGTAATGATCACAAACTCTTAAAAACTTCAAGGGTGATTGCAACTAATACTAAGACTGAAACTTCAACTAGTATTGGAATTGCCATTGATACTGCAACTGGTTCTGAGACTGCAACAACAACTGCAACTGCAACTTAGGGTTTTAAGAGAAAACCCTAATTTTTCAAAGTTCAAATTTTGAAATTATGATCTAGGGGATAGATGCGTTGAGATGAGGCGAGTAAGCTAGTGTAGTCAGATTTATGAAAATCCAAATTTTACCCCCTGAAACTTGAATAGAAAATTTCCGGACTGATGCTTCTGGTTTTTTGGTACTCTGGTACTTCTGGTTTTCTGGTACTTTTGGTACTTTGTGAAAACTAGGGTTTCACTTTCCGAGAGATCTACCCACTGAAAAGGCGCACTAAAGGTGCCAAAGAATTCCTTGGGTTAGGACACACTTTTCTAGATGGTTTTGAAGATGAAAATATTCTTCAATAAAAAGCCCTAATTTTCATGTACGACAACAATGACATTTTTCTTATTCTTGTGAAAGATGCTCTCTTAAGCTTATCTTTGAAACCATGTTAAAGTTTAATCTATTATTAGGTTTCTTTTCAATTCACTAGATAACCATAGCATAGATAGAATCACTGAGAAATACACAATAACAAGAGATACAACATTTATTTTGGGAAACCCTCATGGGGGAGAAAACCCAACAAAAACTTCCTTAATATAGATAGCCGATACAATGCGAAGAGAATAAACCAAACACTACAGAAAGTCCTCTCCCAAGAATGCGCCTCTCTCTTTCTTCCTTCTTCTCCAACTGCAGCTCCAAATTTGCACTCTGATGAACAAGTGAGTGAGTGAACTAATGAGGCACTAGCCTCTCTTATTTATACAAACTAGCAGGCGTTGAACTGGGGTGTCTTTTCACTAGTAGGGTTGACTTCTCATTATGGGTGGTTATAACCATTTTAATATATTTTGGGTGGTTATAACCACATTAATATATTTTGGGACTGACTTTTCATTTAGCCCATTAAAATTAGGGTTTGACCAATCTGCAAAAGGGGATTTGGTCATTTAAAATACCCGACATGATCAATCCACAAAAGGGGATTGATCTAATGGATAATACATCAATAATAATTTTTTTTTTTTTTTTTTT
>SNQJ01S0069153.1:40165-50276 GCA_010110895.2 Picea sitchensis | reverse complement strand
TTTTTGTAAGTAAGAGGTTTAATATATAAAGGGCCTTCAAAAAAACCAGACCAGAGTTACAAAAAATTTATAACAACCGGACTGTAGTTACTGAACTGCCCCAATAAAGGGGAAACCAGTTCAGCCAGCTGGGTAAGTTTAGCATTTGATAATCTACCAGTCTTATAGAACAGAGCTAAGATGACTAAGTTGTAACTAAAAGAAGAAACCATTAAAAGAAAAGACCCCCTGAGGGTTCATACACTTGGCAAGTAACCTGGCCAGGTGGCAAGAGCGGTCGCGTGCCAAGGCTCCTCTTCAACGGGCGTCCCTCTGCTTTCCAAATGCATGTCAGCGACCATGGGGCTCTTGTCCTTGTTGGCAGCTGGCAGGGTGTCTCCAGGCGGACTGTGCACATGCTAGCCTATGGCTGTCACCGCTTCCATGTCCTCATGCTGGACCTTCTCCACTACGACCTGTGTTGCACTCTGCGTCTTAGCATTTCTATCGTCGCTTTCTGTATGGGGTGCCCCTGCTGAAGCCACACCTGCTGGGTTGGAGGGGAAAGCGTCTTGGAAGGTAGATAAGATCTGAAGGAGGGTCGAGATCCTTCCGTCCATAAGCTACAGTCGGAATTGGAGGTCCTCCATTCCCTGACGGAGTTCGAAAACCAGACCATAGAGAATGGTTAAACTCTCTTTCAGCTGCAAATCAGGCGTGGATTTGGTGGACGTGGAAGTGTTGTTCCGGGCAGTTCGAACAGGAGGTGGCGCCCCCATGGGAAGCCTTGAGGAACCAGTTACCGGTGCATGGGAAGGATTGATGATTCTAGAGTTTAGTAGGACGGCAAGGTGACGCAAAGAAGAGCCCGACAGGCTTTCAATAATGGCTAAGCAATCAAATTGGGAGACAGGTGAGGTGGAGGAGGCGAGAGGTGCTAGCTCGGACTGCAGAGGCAGCGAGGATATCATGGAGGGCGAACCAGGGGGAGACATAGATGCTCGGGGCCAAGGAGGATGCCAAGGAGAGACTCTTTGTGACCGTCCTCTTTGTCGCAACATAATTTGAAAGAGAAAAATGACTAGGTGTTCCAAGTGAATGTAGAAATCCTGGGGATGGTCAGGGCGTGTGAGCACCATGAAAAGCTAGTTAGAACTAGGCCAGGGTAGCGGAGGAATGTGGGAGTCAGTCCGCGAGAGAGAAAGAGGAGCAAAGGAAGACGGAGAAGCCATAGAACAATTCGTAATGGAGGTTGAAAGCATCAAATTAATGATGCTACAAACGACATGAAGGCTAGTTAATGCAGGGTAGAGGCGGCGGTCGTTGGCACGAGTTGATCGCATGGCGCTCTGCCTTGCTGGCCTACCTGCACTCCCTCTTTGCACCATTTTTCATGCACTAACACCCCATCCGGGGGCATGTTTCAATTAACTAGTGTAGATGAAGTTAATATATATATTTTTAGGGATGTTCGATATTATTAAGCTAACTATTGGGGATTATTTCTTGGATAGGATAATGATTGCAATCCATTTGGGTGTTGTTGATGTGTTCCATGAGGAATTCAGTGGAAAACTAATATCATAACATGTGGGTTCATATTTTGGATTTAAAAATAGTTAATGTGTATCTCAATATATTAGGCGATATTAAAGGGGTGAGGGTTCGTTTTTTAAAACTAAACTAGGTGTATACATAATAGGTGGGGAGGTTCAACCAACCGACTTTTTTGTGGGTGGGGAGTGGGAGGAGAGATATCAGTGCAATGATATTTGTCTCTATAAATTTATCATGGATGTGAATCATATCATGAAGGAGCAAGTTGATATATATCTAGTCATTTTGAGTTATAGAAATTCTCAATGAAATATGAAATTATCTAAACAAACAATAAAAATTACCACATACTTCATAATAGAGGAATCTATAGATGAAATGGTCTTGTAAATCTCTAGAATATGTTTGATGTTTTTTAATGAAATTTCAAGTAGCATATGATAAAAAAACATTTTCTACAATGTTTTTTAGATACATATGTAAAATATTGAGTCCAACATACTAAGGTTGTAAATAATAAGAGGTAAGACAAATGTTTCAAAAAAATGGTGAAAATGGGGGTTTATTCTATCTGGAAACATGTATTGGGAGTTTGTATTAACATTTAAATTTTGGGAGGTACATACAAACTAGGGGTATTGTTCGATAGCCCATGAATGCTCATCATATCCCATCAGTTTGCTATGTGAATCCACAATGATGTTCTCTAAGGGATTCAATGGTCAAAACTATTGTGAACATTGGCTATGATATTTTAGAAACTATTCATGATATTTTTCTTAGAAGGAAAGGAAATTGAATCTTGTTGTAAGCGAGGGAAACCATATAGAGTGATAAGTTCCAACAACATGACCAAAGTTTTAGAAAAAATACACCCATGAGTAATTGCACAATTGTTCTCACTAGAATTTAAAAATCTATTAAATCTATATCCTTGGATCTCCAAAGAGTTGTCCATAATAGTTCCAAGGTATTTGTTAAAAATCCTAAAGGTGTTCCTTTTTCTTTAGAGCATGATGACCCTATTGAATTAATTTCATGGAGTCTTATTCCTAAAACATAACATAAAAGATATCCTTACATTTAGAAGAGTGATATTGAGTACATGGTACAATAAATACTAAAGTATTTGATCATTCAATCTTGCCAAAATTATTTCTCTTCACTAGTGGTGATGGTATACAAAAATAATTTTTGATGAAATATGTGTTAATATAATATAGAACTCTAAAATATCACCATTAAAGGTAAGTTTCATATTCCTTTCATTGATTAATTATTGAATGAACTTTAGGGATAATGTTTATGTACTATGTTGGATATTCGTTCAAGATATTATCATATTAAAATGATAGAAAAAGCCATCATCAAATATCCTTTAGAACACATGAATCCCATTATTATTTTTTAGGAATGCCTTTTTTGGCTTAATAATGCACAATCCACATTTCAAATCTTCATGGATTATATTTTCAAGTCATTTCTTATCATGTTTGTGTTGCCACTTTTTGATGATATACTCATTTAGAAAAAATATTGGGAAGAGAAAGAAAAACCGAATAATGTGGAGATGAAGCTATAAATGCAGATGATAGACTAATAATTAGTTAATATTTTATATCACTCATTTGAAAGTCACCATATTTGTTCCTATCTTAATATCTTAGGTTTACCTAGTGGACTCGGGTTTTGAATAAACAAGTCTAATCCCTTGGGAGCATCACCATAGGAGGTATATATCATGGAAACAACTTCAAAAGTGGAAAAACATGTAAGTGTAGGTGGTGTGGATGGTACTAGTAAATAAATTTATGGAAAAGTTAGATAAAAGATCAAAATTGTAATGTGGGGAGGTGATCTTGTAGCCAGTGGTGTTAGCAGAGGACACCTTCTTATCCTTTCATGTTTTGGTAGAATATTTATGAGGTGGATCTACATTTGGACTCCTAATTATTTAGGATGTAGATCTCTTATGATCAATTTTTCCAAGTCCTCATTCTATTTACGTTTGTCTTCTTAGGTAATACTTCTTGTAGGGTTTTTAGTAGAAAGAATAAGTTCTTCGTTGGATATTGGTAAGGTTTCTCATCTTATTTACGTTTGTCTTCTTAGGTAATACTTCTTGTATGGTTTTTAGTAGAAAGAATAAGTTCTTCGTTGGATATTGGTAAGGTTTCTCATCTTATTTACGTTTGTCTTCTTAGGTAATACTTCTTGTAGGGTTTTTAGTAGAAAGAATAAGTTCTTCGTTGGATATTGGTAAGGTTTCTCATCTTATGGATGGATTATGTAGAGCTTAATTAAGAGGCTATCTATAAGAGGAGTTCCAAAAATATATGAATAGTTTTATTAATTAATTTTTATATTTTCAAATGACATTTGTGGGTAAAGCCTTTTAAGAAGTCAGTTTCTACTTTGTATCTATTACCTTGTGTGACTATGGGTAGGCCATATTCAAAATAAATAGTGTATGGGGGAGGGTAGTGGAACTTATAAGTGATAGAAACATGTAAATACGAAAAAGGATCTTATAAATTTGGTTTCATGGGAGGGTGCCAAATTGAGTGAGATATTGGATATGGTTGGTGTGAAACTTGGAGCCATTTGTGGGTTATCCTCCCAAGTGTTATATTCTCTCTCAAGGGTGGATGTCATTTGTGTTTCATTATCCTTCATATGTAGAAAAGGTCATGAATAGTCAATGTAAGTGGGGTCCACATCCTATACTCCTTAACTTATGGATACCTACTTTTGAATCAAAATATAAGAGGATCGAATGTGTTCCAATTTGGGTTAAGTTTCCAAGCCTTCATTACCCTTTTGGTCCAAATATGTATTCAAGGAAATCATAAATTGCCTTGATGTTTTATGAATAAGATATATTATTTAGGGTTATGGTAGTTATGAATGTGGCATGTATCCTAGTTGGTATGGACTTAAAGGGAGGTCCTAGAACAAAAAATCATTTGAAAAAGGAGCACTAGAGTTTGATCAAATTTTGGACTATGAAGGTGTTCCTTTGTAGTGTGCAAGGTGCCATGCCTGTGGACATCTCATGGAGGACTATATTTTCCCATTTGGGAAAAATATAGGGGTTGAAAAAAGTTTAGAGAAGTGGCCAATATTATTGTAGGATGGGAGATTTAGGATATTTCAATGCCTGTTATTTTTGGTAGTGTTGTGAAGGATCCTAAGCAAGTTCTATAGCTTCCAAGTTATTTTATGAAGAGCCTAGACTTCGTTAAACTTTGTTTTTACTCTTCAAGAACCTTAAAAACTAGTGTCCAAGAATACATGACTTCACCATGTTGGTATCAATATGTCCATAGATCCAAAGGATCCCTCGAGTTTACATTTACTTGAATCTTCATTAAATTTTGGGTCTTGGAATGATTATTATAAAATTGCTAGGCTGGGGACACATAGAAACTTCCAACCTAGTATTTTTGGAATTAAATAACTCCATAATTTACCACTAAACAACATGTTGGAGATGGTTGGTCAGAATGACGAGGAAAAATACCCCTCCATAAAAACTATGCATTTAAGAAGGGATGATTTTAAGGATGGAAATTTATATTAAGATGTAGAAACATGGGCTAGTCTTATTAGTCCTTAATATGCCAAATGTAAAATGTTTGGTGATAGTTTTGTAAAAATATTCAAATTTCTAAGGATTTAATACACTTTCTATTATAACATTTTGGCGATTTTTAAGGTGAGATAATTTTATTCTATGGAATTTGGGTGAATCATTTTTAGAAAAAATGGAAATTGGGGAATATTGTTTTGGGAAAAACCATATAAAATTAGCCCATTTGCGAAATTTAGCCCGTAAAAATATATACGAATTTAAGTGATGGAAAGGGGGATTTTGCTTCTATAAATGAGGGTGGAAAGACCAATATTTCCAAATACAATGTGTTTCCTAGGATCAAGGTGGGTATTTTTTTGGGAGGTGGATTTGAAGGGGATTTCCAGTTTTATTGATGAAAAATGTACAAAATGTTGTACTAAGGGGAAAAAAATTATCACCTTAGAACAAAAACATGCATGTAATGAGATATTGACATGCAAAAAAACATATTCATTTGGAGATATTAGAGGAGAAAGTACTCCCATGGAGGGTTTTAAATGATCGAATTGACCCTAAAGTGTATGGGTTTATCCAATCCATTAAAACCACTGGCACTTAATAGGTTTATTATTTTCCATAAACTAGATTTTATATTACTTCAAGAAATAATGATTCAACGGGGTGAAATTGTATTATATTTGGAAAGACGTTTAGGGGAATAAGGTTTCATGTTTTTTTATTCAAGGAGGAGGTTAGTGGGTCTAATATATAGGTGAAGAAAAAATTTCTTTACCTACTATAATTGTTGGTCTTTACCATCAACTTTGGGGACTTCATGGTACTCCCAATATTTGGGGAAAGAGATTAATTTTATGGATATTTATGGTCATTAAATTGACAAAGTAGAGTATTGGGAATTTTTTTTTAGCAAGGGATGGATCAAAAAGGGTTTGAAAATATTAATGGGGGATCTTAATTTCGCCTTGGGAACCTCAGAGAATTTGGCATCCTATTGCTCAAGTAGAATATATTTTATATTATTTAATGAAAAATAATAATGAAATAGGCTTGCGAGATATTGAGCTTATAAATATTGTTGACTAATTGGGTTGGTTTTCATTGATGTCAACCCTTGAAGAAAGCCCAGTAGAAAATTTCGGTAGCACAAAGGTTTGGGTAATGGACCCAAGTTTGTTTGATGTATAATGGTATGAATTTTGATATATTTATAGGAAAGACTATTCTATATGGATATTACATGTCATGCCATTTCCAGCGGTATGTGTAATGTCACATAACTCCTCACAGTTAGAGAGTTATGGCCAGGTGAAGTTGGAGAACCCTCATGAGTCATCTAGAAGCCCCAAAAGGTCAAAGTAGTAAAAGTGGTTGCAAAGAAGAAATTATTTAAATAATAAAGTGAAGTGATGAGTGTACTATAAGTCAAAGTGGATAGAAAAGAAAATATTTAAATAATAAATTTAATGGAGAAATTACTAAGTGGACAAATGGTTAGAAGTGGGTTAGCCCTAAAATAATGAAAGTGGGTTAAGATGGTTAGAAGGTAATTTAAATAATAAAGTTAAGTGATGAGTGTACTATAATTCAAAATGGATACAAAATAAATTATTTCAAGTTAATGGAGAAATTACTAAGTGGACAAGTGGTTAGAAGTGGGTTAGCCCTAAAATAAGGAATGTGGGTTAAGATGGTTAGAAGGCAACCCCTTGAGGAAACTACATGAAAGTATAAATAATAGATAAGAGTCTCTCATTTTTAATCACACTTGAGAATATTGAATATATAAAAGTGAATGAGGTAACCAAAGGATATCTAAGCCAATTTCAGAGGGAAGGTGAATTAAAGAAGTCTGAAATTCAAGGGAGGATAAATTCTTTTGATGATGCTTTCTAAGGTATGTTATTTAAAGCTCATCTCACCATTTTCGCAATAATTTTTTTTCTAGAATGATTCAGACCGTGAAATTGGGAGACTGTTGAGAAAACATATCCAAGTATCTGTGATAACAATTTTGTCTTGTGGGTCATTTTATTTTTGGAGTTACACTCCATGGAAAATAGAGTTTGTGGCTAGTGCTCAAACTAGTCTAAAACATGTGTTTCGGGTAAAAATGGCGTAACGTCTTCATAAAAGATCCAAATTCAATATGCCAAAATGTATTGGTTATAGTATATTTTGTAGTATTTTGTGTACCAATTTCATATCCATACAAAAAACATTCCATGTGGGGCATGCTCTACAAGCTCTCTCTATAGAATAATCCAGAATTGAACAAGGTCTTCCGTTTTTTCTATAACTCCTTTTCTGAGAGGTTCCAAGTAGTGAAATATGGAGAAATTGCATAAAATACACTCAAGAATACCATGCTTTATTTTTATATATTTATTCATTACAGGTACATATTTATGATTATTGCAAGTTAGGGTTGTTGACTAATCCAAAATTAGTCATGTGAGACTAAAGTAAAGTTTCATGAAAATGCTAGTCTCTTTTTGTTAAAGTTAAAGAAGGTTTGGATGTATGTGATAATATACACCAAGTCTATTACAAAGTTACAAATCATATTTGGATGATGAAATTTATGAGGGCTTTTGGTTGAGGTACATGTTGGGTACATGGTTGAGACAAGTAGTTGATGAGTTGGCACATACATGAGGTGTATAGTTGATGATGTTGGTACATCTTGATGAGTCATAGTTTATGTTTATTTTATGCATGATTCGTACATATTTGGTGCATGGTTGATGCACTTATTGATGGTATAGGTTGAGGTACAGGTTCATGCATGGTTGATGCACTTGTTTATGGTACAGGTTGATTGGAGGTTGTTTGGATAGGTTATTGTGACATGTTATTTGTACAGGTTTGGTGCATGGTTGATGCATTTTTTTATGGTACAGGCTAATTACAGGTTGATTGGAAAGGTTATTCTGACAGGTTATTTGTACACGTTTGGTGCATGGTTGATGCATTTGTTTATGATAATAGTTGATGTATGGTACATGTTGGCACAATTTATTGGTACATGTTCTTATAGGTTGATTACATGTTGATTGGTATAGGTTTACAACATTATATATCATAGTGATAGTGTGATAGTGGTTCCATCATTCTACTTCTATGTCAGGGAGGTTGGACGGGGCAATGACAGGTGGTTGTAGCCACCTTCTGGTTGTATATGGACAACATAGGGGGTTGTAGCCTCCTTCTGGTTGTAGCCAGAGAATTGGGGAGTTGGATCTTCCCTCAGGTTGTAGCTTGAGAAACTAGGGGGTTGGTTCCTCCTTTGAGTTGCAGCTAGAAAAAAAAAGGAATTTGGTGTTTCAAATGAATGTAATTCTTAAAGACATATAAGAAAAAACATTCCATAGTTTTCTCCCACTTTGGGTTTCCACGTAAAAACATTGGTGTACTTTGTATGTGTATGATTGCTCATTTTTTCATTGTTTATTTACTCTGCAACTATTGGATGATAATGCTACATTGATATAAAACTTGCATTTTATGGTTAAAAATGATTAAATTTCTCTATTACTGATTCACCCCCCCCCCCAGTAATCCAACAAATATCACTCCCTCATGGAAGAATAAGAGGGATAGAGATGATCGAATTACTACGAGGATGGACCATTTTTCGTATTTGAATTTTTTTTTAGAGGAAGCCATAAAAACTATTTAATGGGTTTGAAGTGGGGGATATTCTAATTATTCTCATATTTTACATCAATTGGAACCTTTGGCACCTTTAGAGAAACAACATCTTAGTCCTTTTAAACTAAACCTATAGTCACTTAAGGAGGTAGAGTATGTTAAGAGAACAAATGAGGTTTGGATTCCTTTTGATCGAGTCTCTAGATATTCAACTAAGTAATAGAATATTAAAACAACCAAATAAGCCTATACTAGGAGGGATAAATTCAAAAGGAATAAGGATGAAAGGGTACTAAAGGAAGTGGAGAAAAAAATTAGAATCTTTATACACTAGTGATGGGTTTGATTTTTTAACTGAAGCTTTAAATTGGAGGTGATGAATTTGGAGGAAAGGAAGAGAATACTATTATTGGATAAATAAAAGTATTAGGTGTTCAAAAGTAGGGCTTTGTGGATTCGAGTTAGAGATGAAAATTCTAATATTTTTATTGTTATGAAAACTATAGAGAACATAGACACCATGTGGAAGATAGAAAAATATGATGGTTATTTGATAAGGATATGGAACACAAGGGTGTGAATTAATTTGTTTCTATTTATAAGTCCATGAGAAGAGAAGCAATTGCAAAGGTATTAAGAATGTCTAACTTCTTCCCCATCTTTGTGAATCCTCAAGATAATGAAAATTTCTTGGAGGAAATCAGTAGGTAAGAATTATTGATAGTACTCCAAATATTCTAGAAAGATAAATTTATTGGCCCATATGGGTTGCAAGTCAAGTTATTTCTAGGTTGTTTGGAATTTGTTGAAGAAGACTTGAAGAAAATTATTGAGGAACCTAGAACTATGAAAAACATTATAGCAGCTCATAATGCTTCTTTTATTTCATTTATTCCAAAGTTTGATAACCCCACATATTTTGACAAATCCAAACTCATTTTACTTTGTCATTTCATTTACAAAATAATCTCCAATATAATTTCGAGATTAAAGTTGACCTTGTCAAATAAAATTTTAGGTGAACAATTTGGACTCCTGGAAGGGATAAAAATCCATGAGGCTATGGGGGTGATGCAAGAAGGGTTGCACTCTATAAAATTCAATAAGATATAGGATATAGTGGTGGAATTAGATCCCTCAAAAGTATATGATAGAGTCATCTATCTTTAGCTATAGTTAATGCTTGTACATTTAGGTTTTAGTGCTCAGTTTGTCACATGGATGATGAATTATGTTACCTATGCATATTTTTCTATACTTATTAAAGGTGAAAATACTTTGTTTTTAAAGCCCAAGACAAGATTAATGTAGGGATGTCCCCTTTTC
>SNQJ01S0069153.1:16415-39100 GCA_010110895.2 Picea sitchensis | reverse complement strand
CAATCAAACATACTTTTCACAAACTATTTCCCTGATTTCATTCGCAGATCTAATAGTGAGAATAATTCCCAATTCTCTAGTTACCCTCTCGATTTCAAAATTTTCCCACATATGAATTTTAAAAGTTCATATAGAAATCCATAAGGAATTTAATTAAATATATCTCACTTGTACATAAACACACTTTTGAATCATGTCATGTCTATGTTCTAGTTTGGCGATATCATAACTTGAACCACCAACTTTTCTAAATTTATAAATAAATGCAAAGTTTCCCTTTTAGGTTTTGAAATAGAAATTTGAAGTACAAAAGTTTATGTATAGCTTTAATTCCGAATACACTGAACTAGAGATTTCCTTCCTCTTGTAATGCACTTTTAGGTTTTGAAATAGAAATTTGAAGTTCAAAAGAGTTTATGTATAGTTTTAATTCCAAATGCATTGAACTAGAAATTTCCTTCCTCTTGTAATGCACATAGTTGCATAGAAATACAAAAATGTTACATATTAGTCATTACAATGAATTTATTAGATTTTATAAACATGGACTTCATTTCAAAATGTTTGTGTTTTCGTAGCATGATATGATTTAAAAATAATTTAGTCTAATGCATTTTTCTTTTTCTTTAGCTTGCAGTATTCTCCATTTTGCATTCAATTTTGTTCTTGTTCAAATATTGATTCTGATTTCATTGATCCTAGTGCATTTATTTTCCCCACCCTCACAAAGAGCATTGATGTCTATGTGGGATACTTTCTTGTAGCTGATACTTCCTTGTAGCTGATACTTCTTATGTTTTCCCCTTGCGAATTGATTTCAAAAGATACCCATGAACTTTTACCTACTTTTTCTTCTTCATCAAAATTTTGAAATTTCACCTACTTTTTCTTCTTAATCAAAATTTTGAAATTCCATATCTTTTGAGAAGACCTAAGTTTGAACTCTAAATCTAAGATAAAATAAAAATCAAATCTTTAGATATACTATGAAAACATGCACCTTAAGTCAAATTCAATATTATCATTCGTAAGAGCTAGTTCTCAATTAGAATTGTTAGAAAAAATCCATTATTCATCTAATTAGATTATCAAGGTAAACCTTCGATGCCCTATTTTATGTTTTATGACAACATGCACGAATTTGTATAAGCCTACCAATGGATATGCAAGAAGGAAGAAATACGTGCAAGATAAATAAATAGAAGGCCAACAAAATGATTGGATTGAAATCACATAGGACCCTCAATAAGAAAAAATAAAATGAAAGTAGACCTCCATATCAACAAAGTCATCAATTAAGGAGAGGAAATCTATCATGGGAGAGAAAGCAATAATTGAAGCCCAAGATACTAAAAATGTTAAATTTCTCATTAGAGGAGATTTCTTCCACTACTAGAATTGACGAGGACCAGATGTTTAATTAGATATTCCATTTGATTAAATATAGAATTGACAGGGACGTGGCTCTCCTTCAGCCATATTTCCCACCATTATTGGACACCTTAGAGATAGCAGAGCAGTTGACACCAATATAACTCAACCCTGACTGCATACAACAGGCATCCAGTGATCAGATTGTGGCAACACAGATCAAGGGCACTCGACAACAAAGGATCCATCTTTATCGAGTTGTCAAAGCAGGTCAGCTCCTACACCAAGGCAAGTGGCTCACCCGGGGCCAAATTCAACAACAATTTCCTCATCTGATGGGGGAACTCAACGCAATGGAGACCATTTCTTCCTAAGGGGGGAGGATTGATCCATATGGATGTCGATGGCCTCCCACCTATTCCAACTAGTTCATTTTGGCAGTTTTCCTGTTTGGTAGTTTTTTCCTAGTTTTCAGGTCCCTAACTTGCGGGGCCATTTTGAGGCCCTAAACAACGTTTTTAGAGATAGACCTTTCCAAAAGGATATCATGCACCTAAAACAGAGATCGTATGCAAAAGTTACGACCCCGGGAAGTTGACCGACTAACTTACCCAAATGGGGCCCACATGACTTTTGGCGCTTCATCTCCTAGGGTTAGGTTTTTGGATTTCTAAGGTTTTTGACATTCTTGTTTATTGTAAAGAGGCCTTCAGAGCCTCATTGTAATGATCTTCTTGTGAATGACTGTAGTTTTCACATCTCTTCTCAGAGATAATCCGCCACCATTCCAGCAAGCTTGTTTTCCGCTGCATTTTATAGTTTCAGCTTATTTCCGTATTGAATAGAAAACCAGTTTTACTTTATCTCTGTTATTCTGTGTTAAGCATCTTTTAATAATATTTATTGATTTTGTTCTTCTCATAAAATCTGTATCAATGGTATCAGAGTGGTCTGCTCCTTGTCGTCTTAATGCATGTCCCCAACAAGGTCAGGGTACAAAGAATTGGGTCTCGAGCTTGTTTCTCTTGAGGACAAAAGCTCTCGCATGCCCAAACGACCTCTCATGGTAGGAGAAAACTAAGATGACGGGACATAAGATCCTTTCAAAATGTTGCTTGAGGAAGCCCTCACGCGACAGAGGAACAATATTATGGATAGTTTCGCGCAAATCCTTCGGCGACTACCAACAAGCGACGCATCTTCCTCGAGCAGAGGCGTCGCACCCTTCAAGGTACAAATCAACTTCGATATTCCTATATTTGAAGTTCAGATAGATGCGGATGTTGTAGACAAGTGGTTGAATCTACTAGAAGGGTATTGTGGGTATTGTTCTGTCCATAACTTTTCAAATAGAGAAAAAATTACTTTTGCGCTCCTCAAAGCCGTTCCCCATGTCAAAGATTGGTCGGAAACTTTCTGTGAGCAAAAGGAAACAAAGGAACCCTCATTATTTACAGTCACGACCACCTGGGAATCGTTCAGGGATGTTATTAAGGAACAATACTACCATGTCGGAAGCTATGACAACTTGTATACCAAATGGACCACACTGCGGCAAGAAAGAGACCAAGCAGTGCCATAATTCACAAATATCTTCCATACCCTGCGCCCCAAGCTGGGTATCAAAGATTCAGAGTGACATCTGGTGCTCAAGTACAGTGGTGCTCTGCATAGATACATCCAGACCGAAATGGAATTTATGTACATCTTGTCCTTGGGTGCGTCCTATCGATATGCCATCAAAATCAAACAGAAGCTCAAACAAAAGATGCGGCAATTTGGGCCTGGGAACCCCTCGCAGAAAAAGATAGGAAAGGGCGGCCCTAGATTACAGAACAAAGGACAGAGAAAAGATGGACAATATCAGGACAACCAGTCCAAGCCGCAAGCAAAGAAGGACACTAGAAAGACAAAGAAGTATACCAGGAAGTGGTGTGACTTCCATAATAGCCCTTGGCATAAGACTGTTGATTGTCGCTCAAAGTAGTCGCTGGTGGCTGAAGTGAAAGCCTCTGAATTAGATGCGGGTTCTGACTCTGAGTTAGAACCAGAAAGGGGAAGACGGATCATTGACGCAGAGTCGAGTGCCGCCATTGCCACCACCACGCTCCATCCTAATGAACCAGACGAGCCAAAAAAAGGCGAGCTCCTTTTCCATTCACAGATGTGGGTAAAAAGCACCCCATTGCACTTCATCGTTGATAGTAGTAGCCAAAAGAACCTCATCTCAACAGAGTTTGTCAAGCAGCTAGACCTGCTGACAGCGTCACACTCGCATCCCTACACCATTGGATGGCACTGCGAAGGAAGCGATCTCTGCATCAGCCAATAGTGTTGGCTGTCGTACGACATCAAGCCCTTCAAAGACGACGTATTGTGTGATGTTTCTCCTCTCGAAGTTTGTAATGTTCTTTTGGGCCAACCTTATTTATGGAAACACCATGCTATATATGAGTATAGGCCTCATAGTGTTATTGTTACTTTGAACAAGAAATTGTATAGTATACCTGAGGCAGTCCCTCCTAGTGTTATTTCCTTGATCTATGCCAAGCAATGCAGGAAGGTCATCTCTCAGACCAGGAAATTTGTCTTCTTCATGATTTGCTCTCAGAGTAAGAGAAAGATCACAGCCACATCTAGGGCCTCTACGGCCGATCTCTCCACACAATAGAAGAAAGTGGATAAGATCATGGAAGAACACTCAGATGTCTTCTCCTCTCCTACAGGGGTACCTCTTCACTGCCAGGTCAAGCATCCCATCGATCTGACCCCAGGCGCACTATTACCCAATGGGTCGGTCTACCGCCACTCTCTGTCAGAAAACGAGGAGATTAAGAGGCAGATCCAAGAACTTCTCCACAAGGGGCACATCCATCCCATCTCATCGCCTTGTGGGAGCCCAATTGTACTTGTGCAGAAGAAAGACGAGACCTGGTGACTCTGCATTGACTACCGGGCCCTGACTAAAATCACAGTCTGGAACCAGTACCTAATTCCCAGAATCAACGACCTCCTTGATCAACTCACGGGGGTCAAATACTTTAGTAATATTGATCTGAAGTCTCGCTACAACCAGGTCCCAATAGAACATACAAATGTATGGAATACCACCTTCAACTCAAAAGAAGGTCTTTTTGAATGGTTGGTCATGCCCTTTGGTTTGATAAATGCTCCAACAACGTTTATGAGGATGATGGACGATATCCTGTGACCTTTCACTAGTACTTTTGTAGTGGTGTATCTGGATGACATCCTCATCTATAACAAGACTTGGGCAGAACACTTGCAGCATATTCAGCAGGTTCTACACACCCTACGACAACACAAACTATATGCAAACTTGGAAAAAAGATCCTTCGGCATGGATAGGGTCCACTACTTAGGCTACATCGTTGATCAACATGGTTTGCATGTGGATCCAACCAAGATCCAGGTCATTCGTGACTGGACAGCCCCAACCACACTCTCTGATCTTCGGAGCTTCTTGGACCTCGCCAATTTCTATCGTAGGTTCGTGTTGGGATTCTCTCATATCACATGGGCCCTCATCCAAGTAACCAGGGGTGGCGGTAAGGAAAAATTTGTGTGGGGCATGTTCCAACAACAATCCTTCGATGAATTGAAGTAGCCCTTATGCTCATCCTGTAAGTTTTAAACCTGTGAAGTAAAGGAATGCATATAGATTCTTAATCAATACATAAATTAATCAATGGCTCATACATAGAATACACAGAGATTTTTACCGTAAACCCTCAACCAGGAAAACCTTTCTTATTTTCATTATATCGAATTTCACCATTCGCCATACAATATATACAATGTTTTTAGGTATTCTGTAGATACAAAAACCCTAATACCTTAATCCTGGATTAATTTACAAATCAGCTAAAAATAGCAAAATCCGCTAAAAATAGCAAAAATCGCCCAAAAAAAAAAATTTGGGGCGTTACCCCGAACACTGCGCGTAACCAGGGGGGGGCATACCTGCCCCCCCCTGGGACCCCCCTAGGAAGGGATCATCAGACGCAGTTGTCGTATCTGACGCACCCACACACACACACACATGCAAAGCATATAACACACACCCAACACATCCCAGGTACTTTCATTACCAGACCTGCAGCATCCCTTTGAGATTGAGATAGATGCTTCAGAATATGTCATGGGTGTTATTCTCACTCAACATGGCCACCCCGTGGCGTATCATAGTGAGATGTTATCAGTTGTTGTCCTTAAGTACCCTACTTACAACAAAGAAATGTACTCCATTGTGCAAGCCTGCCGCCAGTGGAGACATTACATTCTGAAGGAGATAGTCATCCACACTAATCAGAAGCCACTACAATTCATGCAGACCCAAGGAAAATTGCAAAATGACTGCCATCGGAAGTGGTCCACATACTTACAGCAGTCCCACCTCAACATCAAGTATAAAACAGGAAGTACCAATGGAGTCGTCAATTTCCTCAGCTGACCTCCAGTCGCGGCACTCACCATGGTGCTAGACTATTGCAGCCATGAGACCTCTGGATGGCCCCACCTCTATGAGACAGACCTTGACTTCTCCACCACCTACCAAATGTTGGGAGAAAACTTAGATTTTTTTTATTTCCATCTTCAGGATGGGTTGTTGTGCCATTTGGGCCATCTCTGCATTCCATCAAGCGAGCGCGCAAATCTGATTTGGGAAGCTCACTACAGTCGAGCGGTAGGACACTTTGGTGTCGAAAAGATAGTGGCAGTACTGCAAAAACATTTCTACTGGCCGAAACTTCGACAGGATGTTGGCAAGTATATCAGGTCTTGCACCGCCTGCGCTATTGCCAAAACGACCACTAAGAAACAAGGACTGTGCACCCCTCTTCCTACTCCTGACAAGCCATAGGAATCCATATCCATGGACTACATGTCAGGCCTCTCATCCACCAAGAGGCGCAATGACTGTGTTTTTGTGGTTGTTGATCGTTTTTCCAAGATGGCGATTATGGCCGCTTGGAAGAAGAACATCACTGCAGAGGCCACTGCCAAGATCTTCTTTGAATGCGTCTGGGTACACTTTGGGATCCAAAAAACCATTGTCTCAAATTGGGACAGTAGGTTCCTCAACACATTCTGGTTGAGTCTCTGTTCACTGTTGGATACCAAGCTCACCAAATCCACTACCTTCCACTCCCAGACAGATGGCCAAACTGAGGTCGTCTATCAGATGATCGTACATATCTTGCGCATGTACAATTCCAAGCACCCCTGCATATGGGATGCGAGTCTTCCCTATGTCTAGCATAGCTACAACCGAGCCCTGCATAGCTCAACTGGCCACAGACCCTTTCAAGTGGGGTTGGGATTCCAACCATTGGGCCCCATGGATGTTACACTACCACTGGCGAACACCTCAGCCGAATTGTCCCCTGCTCCACCAGAAGCTACCAAATCCACCTAGTTCATTGAGAGGATCCATCACATCCGCCAACAGGTTCAGGATATTTTACAGAAGTCCAATGCCAAGTACAAGCAGTTCCATGATTACCACCAAGTGCCACATAAGTTTCAGGTGGGTGACAAAGTTTGGTTGCTCTTGCAGAAAGAACGCCTTACAAGGCCCCATCAGAAGCTTATCCCACTTCGGTATGGGCCAAACACCATCACTAAGACTGTGGATGAAAATTCTTTTGCACT
The DNA here is from genome assembly GCA_010110895.2 of Picea sitchensis. Taxonomy (NCBI): domain Eukaryota; kingdom Viridiplantae; phylum Streptophyta; class Pinopsida; order Pinales; family Pinaceae; genus Picea; species Picea sitchensis. The sequence goes on along the minus strand of SNQJ01S0069153.1, from coordinate 32,053 downwards.
CAATGTTCCCCCTTTCCTTGGCCTACACCCTGTCTTCAACGTGGCTCTCCTTCGACCATATTCCCCACCATTATTGGACACCTCAGAGATAGCAGAGCAATTGACACCAACATAACTCAACCCTGATCACATGCAACAGGAATCCAGCGATCATATTGTGGAAACATAGATCGAGGGCACCCGACAACAAAGGATCCGGCTTTATCGAGTTGTCAAAGCAGGGCAGCTCCTGCACCAAGGCAAGTGGCTCACCCGGGGCCAAATTCAGCAGAAAATTCCTCATCTGATAGGGGAACTCAATGCAATGGAGACCATTTCTTCCTAAGGGGGGAGGATTGATCCATATGGATGTTGGTGGCCTCCCACCTATTCCAACTGGTTCATTTTGGCAGTTTTCCAGTTTGGTAGGTTTTTTCCTAGTTTTCAGGTCCATGACTTGCGGGGTCGTTTTGAGGCCCTAAACAACGTTTTTAGAGATTGGCACAGTAAAAAATGCCCTTCACTAGATCAAGACAAAATGTGTAGTCCTCAGATAGACCTTTCCAATGGGATATCGTGCACCTAAAAATGGAGATCATGTGCAAAAGTTACGACCCCGGGAAATTGACTGACTAACTTACCCAAACGGGGCCCACATGACTTTTGGTGCTTCATCTCCTAGGGTTAGGTTTTTGGATTTCTAGGGTTTTTGACATTCCTTCTTATTGTAAAAACACCTTCAGAGCCTCATTGTAATGATCTTCTTTTGAATAAGCATAGCCGTCACATATCTTCTCAGAGATAAGCCGCCACCATTCCAGCGAGCTTGTTTTTTCGCTATATTTTGCAGTTTCAGCTTATTTCCTTATTCAATAGAAAACCAGTTTTACTATATCTTTGTTATTCTGTGTTAAGCATCTTTTAATAATCTTTATTGATTTCGTTCTGATCATAAAATCCAAATCAGTGGTATCATAGCGGTCTGCTCCTTGCCGTCTTAATGCATGTCCCCAATGAGGTCGGGGTACAAAGAATTGGGTCTCGAGCTTGTTTCTCTTAAGGAAAAAATCTCTCTCACGCCCAAACAACCTCTCATGGCAAGAGAAAATAAATATGATGGGACAGGAGATCCTTTCAAAATGTTTCTTGAGGAAGCCATCACGCAATAGAGGAATGAGATGATGGATAGTTTCATGCAAATCCTTTGGCGGCTACCAACAAGCGATGCATCTTCCTCGAGCGGAGGCGCCGCCCCCTTCAAGGTACAAATCAACTTTTATATTCCTATATTTGAAGGTCAGATAGACATGGATGTTGTAGACAAGTGGTTGAATATACTAGAAGGGTATTTTTTTGTCCATAACTTTTCAAATAGAGAAAAAATTACTTTTGCGCTCCTCAAAGCCGTTCCCCATGTCAAAGATTGGTGGGAAACTTTCTGTGACCAAAAGGAAACAGAGGAACCCTCATTATTTACAGTCACGACCACCTGGGAATTCTTCAGGGATGATATTAAGGAATAATAATACCCTGTCGGAAGCTATGATGACTTGTATACCAAATGGACCACACTGCGACAAGAAAGAGACCAACCAATGCCAGATTTCACAAATATCTTCCATACTCTGTGCACCAAGATCGGTATCAAAGATTCAAAGCAACATCTGGTACTCAAGTACAACAGTGCTCTACATAGATACCTCCAGACCAAAATGGAATTTATGGACATATTGTCCTTGGGCACGGCCTATCGATATGCCGCCAAAATCGAGCAGAAGCTCAAACAAAAGACACGACAATTTGGACCTGGGAACCCCTTGCAGCAAAAGCTAGGAAAGGGCGGGCCCAGTCTATAGAAAAAAGGACAGAGAAAAGATGGATAGTATCAAGACAACTAGTCCAAACCGCAAGCAAAGAAGGACACTAGAAAGACAAAGAAGGATATTGTGGAGTGGTGTGACTTCCATAAGAGCCCTTGGCATAACACTATTGGTGGCTGAAGTGAAAGCCTTTAAATCATATGTGGGTTCTGACTCTGAGTTAGAACTAGAAAGGGAAGACAGATTCTTGACACGGAGATGAGTGCCACCGTTGCTACCACCAAGCTCCATCCTAATGAACCAGAAGAGACAGAAGAAGGCGAGCGCCCTTTTCCATTCACAAATGTGGGTAAAAGGCACCCTTTTGCACTTCATCATTGATAGCAGTAGCTAGAAGAATCTCATCTCATTAGAGGTTGTCAAGCGGCTGGACTTGCCGACAACGTTGCACCCACAGCCCTACACCATTGGATGGCTCTACGAAGGAAGCGATCTCCGCGTCAACCAACAGTGTCAACTGTCATACAACATCAAGCATTTGAAAGATGAGGTATTGTGTTATGTTGCTCCTCTCGAAGTTTGTAATGTTCTTTTGGGCCAACCTTATTTATGGAAACGCCATGTTGTATATGAGTCTAGGCCTCGTAGTGTTATTATTACTTTGAACAAGAAATTGTACAGGATACCCGAGGCAACCCCTCCTAGTGCTATTTCATTGATCTCTACCAAGCAATGCAGGAAGGTCATCTCTTAGACCGGGAAATTTGTCTTCTTCATGATTTTATCTCAGAGTAAGAGAAAGATCACAACCACATCCAGGGCCTCTACGGCCGATCTCTCCACACAACAGAAGCAAGTGGATAATGTCATGGAAGAACACTTAGATGTCTTCTCCTCTCCTACCAGGGTACCTCTGCACTGCGAGGTCAAACATCCCATCAATATGACCCTAGGCGGACCGCTACCCAATGGGTCGGTCTATTTCCGCTCTCTGTTAGAAAATGAGGAGATAAAGAGGCAGATCCAAGAAATTATCCACAAGGGGCAAATCCATCCCAGCTCATTGTCTTGTGGGAGCCCAATCATACTGGTGCAGAATAAAGATGGGACCTAGCGACTCTGCATTGACTACCAGGCCCTGAGTAAAATCACAGTCCGGAACCGATACCCGATTCCCCGAATCGACGAACTCCTTGATCAATTCACGGGGGCCAAATACTTCAGTAAGATTGATCTGAAGTCTAGCTACCACCAGGTCCCAATATAATATACACATGTATGGAAGACCGCCTTCAATCCAAAAGAAGTTCTTTTTGAATGGTTGGTCATGCCCTTTGGTTTGACAAATGCTCCAACAACTTTTATGAGGATGATGGAAGATATCCTGTGACCTTTCACCAGTACCTTTGTAGTGGTGTATCTGGATGACATCCTCATCTACCACAAGACTTGGGCAGAACACTTGTAGCATATTCAGTAGGTTCTGCACACCCTGTGGCAACACAAACTATATGCAAACTTGGAAAAATGATCCTTCGGCATGGACAGGGTCCACTTCTTAGGCTACATCGTTGATCAGCATGGTGTGCATGTGGATCCGGCCAAGATCCAGGTCATGCGTAACTAGCCAACCCCAACCACACTCTCTGAGCTTTGGAGCTTCTTGGGCCTCACCAATTTCTATCACAGGTTCGTGTTCGGATTCTCTCATATCGCATGGGCCCTCAGCCAAGTAACCAAGGGTGGCGGTAAGGCAAAATTTGTGTGGGGAATGTCCCAACAACAAGCCTTCGATGAATTGAAGCAGCGCTTGTGCTCATCCCTGGTACTTTCATTACCAGACCTGCAACATCCCTTTGAGATCGAGACAGATGCTTTAGTGTATGTTGTGGGCGCCATTCTCACTCAACATGGCCACCTCGTGGTGTATCATAGTGAGACACTATTAGATGTTGTCCGTAAGTACCCTACTTATGACAAAGAAATGTAATCCATTATGAAAGCCTACCTCCAGTGGAGACATTACATTCTGGGGAAGGAGACAGCCATCTACACTGATCACAAGCCACTACAATTCATGCAGACCCAAGGCAAATTGTAGAACAACCACCATCAGAAGTGCTCCAAATACTTACAACAGTTCCACCTCAACATCAAGTATAAAACATGAAGTACCAATTGAGTTTCTGATTGCCTCAACCGACCTCTAGTCGTGGCACTCACTATGGTGCTAGACTCTTGTGGTCATGAGACCTCTGTATGGCCCCACCTCTATGAGATAGAGCGTGACTTCTCCACCACCTACCAAATGTTGGGAGAAAACTCTGTGGTCATTGATTTCCATCTTCAGGACGGGTTGTTGTGTCGTCTGGGCCATCTCTGCGTTCCATCAAGTGAGCATGCAAACCTGATCTAGGAAGCTCACTACAGTTAGGTGGCAGGACACTTTGGCGTCAAAAAGACAGTGGCAGTGCTGCAAAAACATTTCTATTGGCCGAAACTTCGACAGGATGTCGACAAGTATATCAGGTCCTACACCGCCTGTGCTATTGCCAAATCAACCACTAAGAAACAAGGCCTGTGCACCCCTCTTCCTACTCCTGAAAAGCCATGGGAATCCATATCCATGGACTAAATGTTAGACCTCCCGTCCACCAAGAGGGTCAATGACTATGTTTTTGTGGTTGTTGATCGCTTTTCCAAGATGGCAATTATGGCCGCCTGCAAGAAGAACATCACTGTAGAGGCCACTGCCAAGCTCTTCTTTGAACGCGTCTGGGTACACTTTGGGATCCCAAAATCCATTTGTCTTAGATTGGGATAGTCGGTTCCTCAACACATTCTGGTCGAGCCTCTAGTCATTGTTGGATACCAAGCTCACCAAATCCATTGTTGTCCACCCCCAAACAGATGGCCAAACTGAGGTCGTCAATCGGATGATCATACATATACTGTGCATGTACAATTCCAAGCACCCCTGCACATGGGATGAGAGTATTCCCTATGTCCAGCATAGCTATAATCGAGCACTACATAGCTCAATTGGCCACATCCCCTTTCGGGTGGGGTTGGGATTCCAACCATTGGGCCTCATGGATGTTGCACTACCACTGGTGAACACCTCGACCGACTCATCCCCTACTCCACCAAAAGTTGACAAAGACACCTGATTCATTGAGAGGATCCATCACATCCGCCAATAGGTTCAGGATATTTTACAAAAGTCCAATGCCAAGTACAAGTAGCGCCATGACCAACACCGGGTGCCACATAAGTTTTAGGTGGGCGACAAAGTTTGGTTGCACTTGCAGAAAGAACGCCTTACATGGCCCCATCAGAATCTTCTCCCACTTTGGTATGGGCCATACACCATCACCAAGTTTTGGGTGACAATTCGTTTGTGCTCAACGTTCCCCCTTCCCTTGGCCTGCACCCTGTCTTCAATGTGGCTCTCCTTCGGCCATATTTCCCACCATTATTGGACACCTCAGAGATAGCAGAGTAGTTGACACCAACAGAACTCAACCCTCACTGCATGCAACAGGAATCTAGTGATAAGATTGTGGACACTCAGATCAAGGGAACCCGACAGCAAAGGATCCAACTTTATCGAGTTGTCAAAGCAGGGCAGCTCCTGCACCAAGGCAAATGGCTCACCCGGGGCCAAATTCAGCAGAAATTTCCTCATCTAATGGGGGAACTCGAAACAATGGAGACCATTTCTTCCTAAGGGGGGAGTATTGATCCATATGGATTTCGATGGCCCCCAACCTATTCCAACTGGTTCATTTTGGCAGTTTTCCAGTTTGGAAATTTTTTTTCTAGTTTTCAGGTCCCTGACTTGCGGGGACGTTTTGAGGCCCTAATCAACATTTTTAGAGATCAACATAGTCAAAAATGTCCTTCACTACATCAAGCCAAAATGTGTAGTCCTCGGATAGACCTTTCCAATGGGCTATCGTGCACCTAAAATGGATATCGTATGCAAAAGTTACGACCTCGGGAAGTTGACCCACTAACTTACCCAAACGGGGCCCACATGACTTTTGGTGCTTCATCTCCTAGGGTTAGGTTTTTGGATTTCTATGGTTTTTGACATTCCCGTTTATTGTAAAAGGGCCTTCAAAGCCTCATTGTAATGATCTTCTTGCGAATGAGCTTAACCATCACATCTCTTCTCAGAGATAAGCCGCCACCATTCTAGCAAGCTTGTTTTCCGCTGCATTTTACAGTTTCAACTTATTTCCTTATTGAATAGAAATCCAATTTTACTGTATATTTGTTATTCTGTGTTAAGCATCTTTTAATAATCTTTATTCATTTCATTCTGCTCATAAAATCCACATCATTGAAATTGGAATAAATAGGAAAAAATATTCATTGTTTGTACCATAGTATGCCATTCTCTTAAGTGAATTTAGGGTTTGAAGTTGGGTTGCTTTCGAATTCTTGTATTAGCCTTCGTATTTCTAGATTTTTTACATACTCAGTTTCAAATTCTGAGATCTGTTTGAGACTGATGATGGACATAATGCATAGAGTAGCATCATTATCAAGTTTCCTTCATAATCTGTCCACAACCAAATTCTCCTTCCCTTTTTTATAAAGTATATCGAAATCAAAGACCTGGATTTTGCTCACCCATTTTTGTTTCTCCGATGAAAGAATTTTCGGAGTTAAAAAATATTTCAAGCTATGTGGTTCGTTTTCATGATAAATTTCGTTCCCAATAGGTATTGTTTCCACTTAACCAAGGAATGCATAATTGACAACATTTCTTTGGGATATGTTGATTTTGTTTGCTCCCTTGATTTGAATTTTTGAATTTTGAATACGATGGGATGATCATTTTTCATAAGTACAACACCTAATCTAGCTCCCGAGGCATCACATTCAAGGACACATTATTTGGAGAAATCTGGTGCTGACAAAACTAGAGTGGATGTCATTAAGATCTTTGACCTTCTAAAACATGCTTTAGCTTCGTCATTCCACTTAAATGCATATTTCTTCAATAAAGTTTTTAATGGGGCCATCATTTTTGCATAGTTTCGAATCAACCTTCTATAGTACCCGGTAAGACCTAGTAATGCTCATAACAAAGTGTTTTTTTTGGAGTTAAGCCACTTAGTAACTTCCGCAATTTTCTTCAGATCAAACTTCATTCCTTCATCTGACACGACATGTCCCAAAAATATTCTCTCTTTTTTGTCCAAAATTGTATTTGGATTTGTTAGCATAGAACTTGTTCTCTTGAAGGATTTTTAATATTGTCTCAATGTGCTTGAGGTGTGAGTTCAAGTTCTTTCTATAAATAAGAATATCATCAAAGAAGACAAGTACAAAATTTCATAGGTACAGATGAAATAAATCATTCATTATTGATTGGAAGGTAGCAGGAACATTGGATAGGCCGAAAGGAATGACTTGGAATTCGTACAACCCTTCATGGGTACAAAAAGAAGTTTTGAGAACTTCCTCTAGAAATTGTATTTGATAATAACCTGACTTCATGTCTAGCTTGGAGAAATATTTAGTGTCATGTAGCTCGTCTAATAACTCATCCACAATTGGAATTGAAAATTTATCCTTTCTCGTAATTTGTTTCAATCCCTGATAATCAATACAGAGTCTATATGATCCATCCCTTTTCCTAACAAGCATGATCGGAGTTGAGAAAGGAATTTTGCTTTATATAATAAGATCACATTCCAATAATTCTTGAACCAAGCACTCAATTTTTGTCTTATGTTGGTGCAACAGTATATAATATTTTTTCTAATTGGTGTGGAACTGGGGATTAATTCCATGATGTGATCTCTAGAACAAGGTGGAGGAATCCCACGAGGAAGTTCCTGAAAAATGGTGTTATATTTTCCAAGAATATTGTCCAATTTGGGATCATAATTTTTGTCCTCTTTAGTAGTACCCTCTATTGCATGGCAGTGTAAGAAATCATCTCGGGATCCCTTTTTAATCATTTTTTCCATTCTATTGGATGAGACTATTTGCAAGGGAGTACAATTAATTCCATGTAATTTATACTTTTCCCCATTTTGATAAAACCTTATAAATTTCTCTTGTAAATTTAATTGAACGGTACCAAGTGTGGCTAGCCACTAGGCCCCCAAGAAAATATCTAACCCTTCCAACAGGCTATCGTGCACCTAAAACAGAGATCGTATGCAAAAGTTATGACCTCGAGAAGTTGACCGACAAACTTACGCAAATGGGGCCCACATGACTTTTGGCGCTTCATCTCCTAGGGTTAGGTTTTTGGATTTCTAGGGTTTTTGACATTCTTGTTTTTTGTAAAAAGGCCTTCAGAGCCTCATTGTAATGATCTTCTTGTGAATGAGTGTAGTTGTCACATCTCTTCTTAGAGATTATCTGCCACCATTCTAGCAAGCTTGTTTTCCGCTGCATTTTATAGTTTCAGCTTATTTTCTTATTGAATAGAAAACCAGTTTTACTATATCTCTGTTATTTTGTGTTAAGCATATTTTAAAAATATTTATTGATTTCATTCTTCTCATAAAATCCAGATCAATGGTATCAGAGCGGTCTGCTCCTTGTCGTCTTAATGCAAGTCCCCAATGAGGTCAGGGTACAAAGAATTGGGTCTCGAGCTTGTTTCTCTTGAGGACAAAATCTCTCGCACGCCCAAATGACCTCTCATGGTAGGAGAAAACAAAGATGACAGGACATAAGATCGTTTCAAAATTTGCTTGAGGAAGCCCTCACGCAACAGAGGAAAAATATTATGGATAGTTTCGGGCAAATCCTTCGACGGCTACCAACAAGCGACGCATCTTCCTTTAGCGGAGGCGTCGCCCCCTTCAAGGTACAAATCAACTTCGATATTCCTATATTTGAAGGTCAGATAGACGCGGATGTTGTAGACAAGTGGTTGAATCTACTAGAAGGGTATTGTTCTGTCCATAACTTTTCAAATAGCGAAAAAAATACTTTTGCACTCCTCAAAGTCGTTCCCCATGTCAAAGATTGGTGCGAAACTTTCTGTGAGAAAAAGGAAACAGAGGAACCCTCATTATATACAGTCACGACCACTTAGGAATTGTTCAGGGACGCTATTAAGGAACAATACTACCATGTCGGAAGCTATGACAACTTGTATACCAAATGGACCACACTGCGGCAAGAAAGAGACCAAGCAATGCCAGATTTCACAAATATCTTCCATACCCTACGCACCAAACTGGGTATCAAAGATTCAGAGTGACATCTGGTGCTCAAGTACAGTGGTTCTCTGCATAGATACATCCAGACCAAAATGGAATTTATGTACATCTTGTCCTTTGGCGCGGCCTATCGATATGTCGTCAAAATCGAACAGAAGCTCAAACAAAAGACGCGGCAATTTGGGCCTGGGAACCCCTCGTAGAAAAAGCTAGGAAAGGGTGATCCTAGCCTACAGAACAAAGGACAGAGCAAAGATGGACAGTATTAGGACAACCAATCCAAGCCGCAAGCAAATAAGGACACTGGAAAGACAAAGAAGTATACCGGGAAGTGGTGCGACTTCCATAAGAGCCCTTGGCATAAGACTGTTGATTGTCCCTCAAAGTAGTCATTGGTGGCTGAAGTGAAAGCCTTTGAATCAGATGCAGATTCTACCTCTGAGTTAGAAGCAAAAAGGGGAAGACAGATCATTGATGCAGATTCAAGTGCCACCATTGCCACCACCAAGCTCCATCCTAATGAACCAGACGAGCCAAAAGAAGGCGAGCTCCTTTTCCATTCACAGATGTGGGTAAAAGGAACCCCATTGCACTTCATCGTTGATAGTGGTAGCCAGAAGAACCTCATCTCAACAGAGTTCATCAAGTGGCTAGACCTGCTGACAACGTCGCACCCGCAGCCCTACACCATTGGATGGCTCTGCCAAGGAAGCGATCTCCACGTCAGCCAATAGTGTTGACTGTCATACGGCATCAAGCCCTCCAAAGATGATGAATTGTGTGATGTTGCTCCTCTCGAAGTTTGTAATGTTCTTTTGGGCCAACCTTATTTATGGAAACACCATGCTATATTTGAGTATAGGCCGCGTAGTGTTATTGTTACTTTGAACAATAAATTGTACAGTATACCCGAGGCAGTCCACTCCTAGTGCTATTTCCTTGATCTCTGCCAAGCAATGCAGGAAGGTCATCTCTCAAACCATGAAATTTGTCTTCTTCGTGATTCGCTCTCAGAGTAAGAGAAAGATCGCAGCCACATCCAGGGCCTCTACGGCCGATCTCTCCACACAATAGAAGAAAGTGGATAAGATCATGGAATAACACTCAGATGTCTTCTCCTCTCCTACTGGGGTACCTCTGCACTGCAAGGTCAAGCATCCCAACGATCTGACCCCAGGCGCACCGCTACCCAATGGGCCGGTCTACCGCCACTCTCTGTTATAAAATGAGGAGATTAAGAGGTAGATCCAAGAACTTCTCCACAAGGGGCACATCTATCCCATCTCATCGCCTTGTGGGAGCCCAATCGTACTGGTGCAGAAGAAAGACGAGACCTGGTGACTCTGCATTGACTACCGGGCCCTGAATAAAATCACATTCTGGAACCGGTACCCGATTCCCAGAATCGATGACCTCCTTGATCAGCTCACGGGGTTCAAATACTTCAGTAATATTGATCTGAAGTTTGGCTACAACCAGGTCCCAATAGAACATACAGATGTATGGAAGACCACCTTCAAGTCAAAAGAAGGTCTTTTTGAATGGTTGGTCATGCCCTTTGGTTTTATAAATGCTCCAACAACGTTTATGAGGATGATGGACGATATCCTACGACCTTTCACCAGTACCTTTGTAGTGGTGTATCTAGATGACATCCTCACCTATAACAAGACTTGGGCGGAACACTTGCAGCATATTCAGCAGGTTCTGCACACCCTGCGACAACACAAACTATATGCAAACTTGGAAAAATGCTCCTTCGGAATGGATAGGGTCCACTACTTCAGCTACATCGTTGATCAACATGGTTTTCATGTGGATCCAGCCAAGATCTAGGTCATTCGTGACTGACCAGCCCCAACCACACTCTCTGAGCTTCAGAGCTTCTTGGGCCTTGCCAATTTCTATCACAGGTTCGTGTTGGGATTCTCTCATATCACATGGGCCCTCATCCAAGTAACCAGGGGTGGCGGTAAGGAAAAATTTGTGTGGGCCATTTTCCAACAACAATTCTTCGATGAGTTGAAGCAGTTCTTATGCTCCCCCCACAAGTGTCACCAAGGGGTGGAAACAATGTTTTTAGCCTCCCCTAGCACTGCCCCCAAAGAGAAATATTGGGAAAAATTTCTTTGTAAAATATTGTAATTTCATAGTCAATCTGGACCATTCATTTTAAGGTCGTAGGTCTGAAGGTAGAAGTTATTTTAGGGTTTTTTGCCCTAGAAGGAATCCTTCTCTTACATTGGAATTGTATTGCAGTTGTGTATTATTTCAAATAATATATTATGAGAGAGGAGACTATAAGAGAAAGAAGAGGAAGTTACAATACATGTGTTGTAGGTTCTATCCATTCATTTTTTTCGATAATAAAAAGGAAGGACCTGGAAATTTCTCTGGTGGACGTAGCCCACACTAGGTGAACCATGTATATCTATGTCTTTATTGTATTATGTATCTTCTTTGTTTTATTTCCACATTTTTTTAATTTTAATTCACTGTGATCTTATTTTTCGGACAACTGGTATCAAAGAAAAAGGTAACTCGCATGAACAGAGGGTTACTAGTTCGAGGGGGAGCAATGGCAGAAGATGGATAGTTTAGGGTTGAGATATTTAACGGCTAAAACTACCATTTATGGAAGATGCAGATGGAAGATTATTTATATCAAAAGGATCTATTCCTACCATTGGGTGGATTAGAAAAGAATCCTATGACCATGAAGAATGAAGAATGTGAGGTTGTTGACAGAAAGGAACTAGGAATGATATGGATGAGCCTAGAAGTGTCGGTGGCTTTCAATATCTTGAAAGAAAAGGAAACAAAGGAAATGATGGACGCATTTGATATACTGTATGAAAAACCCTCGAATTCCAATAACTATTTACAATGAATAGATTATTTAATACGAAGATGTCAGAAGGTGGGTCTATTGTAGATCATTTCAATGAATTTGACATGGTTACTAATTAGCTAAGTTCTATAAAAGTGGACTTCGATGATGAGTTCAAGGCTCTTATAATATTGTTCTCATTTCCAGAAATTTGGAACGGCTTGGTCATGGTTGTAAGTAACTTTGTCTCTGGTTCAAACACTTTAAAATTTGATGACATTGTTGGTGTTATCCTTAGCGAAGAAATACGATAGAAAAGCGTAGGTGAAACATTAGTTAATGCGTTAAACATGGAGAATAGGGGAAGAAAAAAGGATAGAGGAAAGGGCTCAACGAACCATGGAAATTCTAGGAAGGGAAGATCCAAATCCAGACTTGGAAAGATAGAGTATTGGAATTGTGGGAAGAAAGGACATATAAAGAAAGATTGCAGAGATGGAAAGAAACAAAGAGATGGACAACAAGAGAAAAATAAAGAAGCAAATATAACAGGTGATGTGTTACAAAATGCTTTGATTCTTTCTTTAGATAATATTTTTGAGTCTTGGGTAGTAGATTTAGGAGCTTATTTCATGTCACACCCCATAGGAAATTTTTTCTAGATTATGTTTAAGTTGATTTTGGAATGGTTCATTTGGGTGATGATGCACCATGCAAAATTGTTGGAATTGGAAAGGTACAAATAAAAAAAAAAGAAGAAGGAAACAAATGGTTTTTTAAAGAGGTAATACATGCTCCATATCTAAGGAAAAATCCAATTTCAACTAGGCAGTTGATAAGTGAAGGTTGTATATCTATATTTACAGATAAGGTGTGTAAGGTCACCAAAGGATCACTGGTTATAGGAAAACGAGAGAAGGTAGGTACATTGTATTTATGTACTGGTAATACTGACTCTTCTATCCCTTTAGCTTCTACATAAGTGGATAGAACACTGTGGCATTGTAGGCTTGGACACATGAGTGAGAAGGGGATGCAAATACTTCACAAAATAAAAAAAAATCTAGATATTAAACAAATTGATTTGGATTTATGTGAGCATTGTGTTTATGGAAAACATAATAGAGTCATATTTCTCAGCGTCAGAAAAGAAAAGAGGAGAGAAAGGTTAGAGCTTGTGCATACAGATGTATGGGGACTATCTCAGGTATCATCTCTTAGTGGATCTCATTATTATGTTACTTTTATTTATGATGCAAATAGAAAAACTTAGTTTTATTGCATTCAAAAAAAATATGATGGTTTTTATACTTTTAAGATATGGAAATATTTGGTTGAGAATTATACAGGGAAAAGGTTGAAGTGTCTCATATCAGAAAATGGAGGTGAATACTGCAACAAGGTGCTTGATGATTATTGTTCATACCATGGTATTCGTAGAGAGAATACAGTTACAGGAATGCCACAAGAAAATGGTTTGTCAGAAAGAATGAACAAGACCATCATGTAGCATGGAAGGAGTATGTGATTGCATGCAAGGTTTCCCTTACAGTTTTGGGCAGATGCAGTAGATACTATTGTTTACTTGATAAACAAAGGAACTTCAATTTATTTGGATGATGGCATTCTAGAAGAGGCACGGATAGGTAAAAGGTTAAACTATTCATTTATGAAGACTTTCGGCTGTGAAGCATTTTTCCATATTGATAAAGAAAATAGAACAAAGATTAAAGAAAAATACGAGAAGTGTCCCTTTATTGGATATGGTGTTAATGATTTTGGTTATCACTTATGGGATTATGAAAATCACAAAATCATTAGGAGGAGATATTTCATATTCAATGAGAAGGTCATGTATAATGATCAGTTGCGGGGAAGAAAACTAGAAGAAGAAAAAACATAATACACAGTGCTTGATGAGATGACTGGAAAAAAAATTCCAAAGGTACCAGATAATCAAAATGTACAACAACACGATAAATAGGTACCTAAAACTCCTACAAATGTTGTGAGAAGATCTACCAGGTTAAGTAGACCCCCAGAACGATACTCTCCTTCATTGTACTATTTATTGTTGACCAATTCTGGTGAACCAAAAAGTTATGAAGAGGTAATGCAGGTGGACACTAAAATCAGGTGGGAGCAAGGAATGAAAGAGTAAATGGATTCCTTGGTAAATAACCAGACTTGGGACTTGGTTCTATTTCTACAGGAAAAAGAGCATTGTAGAATAAATGAGTTTACAGGTTGAAGGAAGAATATAGAGGAAAAAAGTGATACAAGGCTATACTTGATGTAAAGGGGTTTGCACAAAAGAAAGGTATAGATTTTGATGAAATATTTTCTCTTGTTGTTAAAATGAGTTCAATTAGGACTATTTTAAGTCTTGTGGAAGTAGAAGATTTTCATCTTGAACAGTTATATGCAAAAACAACTTTTATCCATGGGGATTTGGATGAAGAGATTTATATGTAGTAGCCATAGGGGTATGAGGTCAAAGGGAACGAAAATTTGGTATGTTGGTTGAAGAAGTTCTTGTATGGATTAAAGAAAGCTCCAAGGAAGTGGTATTTTGTGTTTGACAGGTTTATGCCAGAACAATGTTATAGTAGATTTCATTCTGATCATTGTTTTTATTTTAAAAGGATAGAAAATGGAATCTATATTATCTTGCTATTGTATGTATATGACATTCCTGTTGTAGGATATAATATGCAGGATATAAATATGCTCAAGAAGAAATTATCTAATTCATTTGATGAAGGATTTGGGTGTTGTAAAAAAAATACTTGGTATGAGATTAACAAGAGGCATGAGAAATTGAAAATTGACACTGTCTCAGGGCGAGTACATAGAGAAGGCATTGGAGAGGTTTAGAATGCTTAATTCAAAACCATTTAGTACACCTTTGGCCAACTATTTCAAATTAACCAAGGAAATGTGTCCCAAGACACATGACTAGATACAATACATGTCCAGGGTCTGTTGTTCATCAGTAGTTGGTAGCTTGATGTATGTGATGGTTTGCACAAGACCATATATTACACATGTAGTGGGAGTTCTGAGAAGGTATATGAATTATCTAGGTAAAGAACATTGGGAGGCAATAAAGTGGATTCTCGGGTATTTGAAAGGTACTAGCACTCATGCATTATGTTTTGTAGGTTCATACACTATTCTATAGGGATAGGTAGATTTAGATATGCTAGGTGATAAAGATAGTAGGATGAGAACCACAGGGTATGTTTTTACTATAGGTGGAACAACAGTAAGTTTGATTTCAAAATCACAAAAGGTTGTTTCACTTTCAACAACGGAAGCAGAGTATATTTCTGCTACAAAGTCTAGTAAAGGGATGATTTAGTTACAGAGGTTTATGGAGGAATTAGGAAAGAAGAAGAATAATAGAAGGTTGTATTATGAAAACCAGAGTGTCATTCATATTGCAAATAACTCAGCCTTCCATTTGAATACTAAGCATATACAACTCAGGTACCATTTCATATTATTCGTCTTGGAAGATGGACATTTGAGGTTGGAAAATATACATACTAGCATAAATCTTGAAGACATGTTAACAAAGGGAGTAACCAAGGAGAAACTAAGTTCCTTCTTAGCTTCAGTTGGTCTTCCAGCATGAAGGTGAAGATGAGAAATTTTCCAGGTCCAAGGTGGAGTATAGTCCATCAGGTACAAAAAAAGTGGAATTGTTGTGATCAGTCTCCAAGTGGGAGATTGTTGGTTGTGGAGCCTAGTTATCTTCTTGAGTCAAAGTTTTTTATTAGCTGTTATTGGACACCATTCCCT
>SNQJ01S0069153.1:0-16346 GCA_010110895.2 Picea sitchensis | reverse complement strand
GGGAGCGACGACAATTTTTGTAGCCCCCCCTGGTGATGCCCGAAGCGAAATATTGGGAAATATTTCCTTGTAAATATTGTAATTTAATCTTCAATATGGACCATTCATTATAAGGCTGCAGATCTGACGGTAGAAGTTTTTTTAGGGTTTTTTTTCCTAGAAGGAAACCCTCTCTTATGATGGAATTTTATTGCGGTTGTGTATTATTGTGAATATTTCATTCTAGGAGAGGAGATTGTGAGAGAAAGAAGAGGAAGTTACAATGGGTGTGTTGTAGGTTGTATCCATTCATTTTGATGGATAATAAAAAGGAAGGACCTGGAGATTTCTCTGGTGGACATAGCCCACATTGGATGAACCACATATATTTTGTCTTTATTGTATTGTGTATCTTCTTTCTTTTATTTTATTTTATTGCTTTGCAATCCTGCTTTTCTAACATGTACCTCTTAATCTCTCATGATATGCACTTATATCATATATTCATAATAATTGTTTTCCCAAGGGATTATACCACTATTCCCATGTCTTATCATATGTCAATAAATCACATTTATATTCCTCAAATTTCCACCAAGACAATATTTACATGGACATGGATATATGTCCATATCATTTTCACCGGTTATTCTCTCATCATATGAATGGTAGTCATCGGTTACCAACTTTTGTCGTTGAATCATCTTTTATGTTCTTCATTCTAATATTAATTTGATATGTTAATTATCAAATATCAAATAATTTAGATAGTAAAAAGGCACAAAATTTGCTACATTATTGTTAACAATAGCAACATTGACATGGAACTAATCATAAAAGAAAACCACAATATCCTTTGAATTTGGATCAAGTTATGAATAAAGAATAGCGTAAAAACAATATAATCCTTTGGGTTATCATGGAAATTTGGGAATCTAACTGTGTTTGTATCAAATCCCCTTCATTGATTTAATCTCCCAAAGCACAAGGTACAATTTAAGAGATATGTCAAAACTGCAAATTTTGTAAACTTCCCTTGGAAAATATCTTGGTGAGAATTTGGAGAGCCTCAAAGTAGAAATTGAAATTAATGTAGTAAAATTGAAATCAAAGCTACGCATATCAACCCATTATCCATGCCCAACAAGGGGAATTATTGAAAACATCTTGGAAGCAATCTTGCAGAGTCTATACTGAGAGTACGAGTTTTTACTGGATATGTATGTAACATCTCTGATTTCAGTAAATTTTAATCTACTCCTAAGACAAGAAAGGGGAGAGAAGGTTCTCTTTCCCAACAAAAATCAACAATGATAGTGAAAGACCTTTGAAAATAGTAGAAATTTCCCTCAACCCAAGAGGAGAATGGAATTTTTCATCGACTGGAAGGGAATACAACAACATTGGACCTTTGGACCTGGAATATCATGTAGCTCATCCATAAAGGTCAAAGATTCATATACTGAATCATTGGAGTTATCACCTACATACCAAATTGTAGTTATATGGATTCAAAAGTTCAGAACATCCAGGATTTAGCAAAGGTAAGTCAATAACCATTCTTACCATAGGGTAGTTTGTTATGCTTTTCCATTTCAACAATATAGAGGAACAATTTTTGAATGGGTTCCTAAGGTTCACTACTAGAGGAGACATGTTTTTTTAGGATTCAACCCATTGGAATACTCTCCCATAAGAGCATTCTTATCATATAGGATTTGAATCTTGAATGTGAAATATTTCTTTAGGTTCTTGACGATCATCACTAAAAATGTTAGTTTAATACCAAGTGTTGCAACATGATTTGCAAGGCATGTGATGTATGTTGTGTTCACATTTGGGCCAACAATTTCCACGACATTCGACTGAATATCCTCATCTTTTAACCTTTTAATCTATCCATCTATGATTGCAAACAAGAAAATAGTTTTAATACATATTAAGCATGTTTCTAAATCACTAACATTATGACATCCACAAAGTTACAAATAGAACAAAAACTTCATATTTATCCTTTAAAATTTACATATTCCATATTATAACATCCAAAATTTGGAATCCAAAACAATCGAAGACAAAAATAAAATTTAGGATAAATATAAATTTAGAGGCATAGAGTGTAATCTGCACGGAATATTAGTGCGTGACACAAAAAAATTGCGCGCAACAGGTATAAGTGCATGAACCAAAATAGTGCACTGTGGATATTGGCGCATGACAAAAAAGTAGTGCACACCATTTATTGGCACGACAAAGAAGTGATTCACATCAGTTATAGGTGTGTGGAGCATACCCTACCTTATGGTGTTATTGTGCATGCTAAATATGGGTGTACTTATTCAAATTTGTGCATGAGAAGTCGTTTGGATGGTCTACAATAGAAGAAAACCAATGAATTTTTGTGACATTTTATACTGTTTGAAGGTCATCTTTTTGCAGCTTGTTTTTTAGGCCCTAAACAACAGTTTTAGCTACTCAAAAACCCCGAGAACTGTGTACAAGGTACACTCTATCTTTTCAACTCAAATAAAAGATCCCGAAGAGATATTTCTAATGGTGTAAATCATTCATCAAACATAGATTTTATGAGGAAGTTACAAGACAAACAGTGGTAAATTTTAATATCCAACTAACTTCAAAGGGCCATAACTTTCTGCTCCATAATTAGATTGAGGTGCAAGACTAGTCTATGGAAAGATACTGAACCATGGAAGCCATTCCTAGAGATGAATTAAAATTATGGGCATATTTAAAATATTCAATATGGAAAAGAAGGTACATGTAGCGTTCCAG
The DNA here is from genome assembly GCA_010110895.2 of Picea sitchensis. NCBI lineage: Eukaryota > Viridiplantae > Streptophyta > Pinopsida > Pinales > Pinaceae > Picea > Picea sitchensis. Next base: position 13,574 of record SNQJ01S0069153.1, on the reverse strand, counting down.
ACCAAAAACACTAATTGGCCTAGAACTTCAACAGACTGTAACTAGCAGCCTAGAACCGAGAAAGAGGTGAAACTTGGATAGACTATCCAAAATATGTATATGAAGAAACCCAATTGATATCCTACCAAAAATCCAATGGATTAGGTGCAAAAATGCATAATTACAATGTAAAATTGCACCAAGTTGAAGAGTGAACAGAAAAATTAATGGACAATTTTCAAATAACCATAACTTTCTGCTCAAGACTTAGAATCTAGCATGAAAGCATGAGTTGGAAAGGTCTTGGAAAATAGAATATAATTATTCACCTAGAAAATTGATTTGGGCATTTCATTTTCAGGAAATCAGAAGAAATAATTCGAATGCATTATTGGAACAAAATTGTACATAATTTCATAAATTTGTTAAATTATTTAGCATAACAAATTTTGTTGGCTGCACATTTTTGCAGAGTTCATAACTTTTAGTTATTAAGAGGTGATAAGGTTCAAATTTAGTTAAATATAAGAAGAGATACTCAGGGAAAGAGTGCTATCACAAAAATCTTTCATAAGATGATAAAAAAGTCCAAGACTACAAAATGGTATGGTATGAATCTGGGTGCATCCATAAAGTCTTGAGAAGCCACTACATGAAGTTCACTCATGTTATTAAAGTATTCAATGGAATCTGGGAAAAGGAATAGAGTATCTAGTGAATGAATTAGTGAAAGTACATTCACTCCCAAATAAACCAGTATACAGATTAAGGAATGCATTGGAGTCAAATCTATTACAAAAAGAATTCACTATCAAAATGATAGTAATCAGATCAAGAACGAGGCTTAATGCATATATGGATAAAGAGTGCATCATATCCAGAGATTAGCTATGAAATTATATATTAATGCTTCCCTTATGGTTATCATAGTATGCAGTGGAAGCATGGTATGAAAGGCATCGGTTCAAGGGTAAATAAATGAATGTGCACATAAGGAAGGAGTGTCAGTTGAGGCATAGGTGCATCAATATGGCATGATGGAAGGGAATTGTGCAAGGAAGGTTGAAATCAGATTAGTCAAGACAAGAGAAATTAATATTCATCAATCAATTCCAAGTGATGATATGATCAGATAAGGAAGGGATAAATCAAGTACCTCAAGAAGGAAATTAGTGTTAACTATCAAAGGTTACTCATAAAACATGACTGGAAATACAATTGGGTCATGCAGGAGTTGGAATAGAGGGATCCAAATAATAGTGGAATGTTGAAAATTAATATCAGCATAATATGTAGTGCAAGTCCATGAACATCCTAGGATAATGGAAGAATAATTCATGAGGTAGATATCAAGCTAATGGGAATGTAGGACAACACTCCAGGAGGAAAAGTAAGAATAATAGACGATTTTTTATTCATTCTAAAGGTAATGAATATATTTTCACAATAGCATGGAGATTTCAAAGCCAAGAAAGACTTAAAAGTGAAATAAATATGTGTAGAGAGTCATTAAGAAACCATGAAGAAGAAAATGGTTCTATGCATGGTTTTGAATGCAAAAGCGATCGTGCCTAAGAAGAATCCATCTCAAATGGCATAGAGCCATGAGTGATATTTCCATGGGGTGGAAGTATCACTTGAAATTATGATGGTAAATTAAAAGAATTATTAAGTACTTTTAATTAATTCTATGCAGTTAGAGAATGATGCATATGTGCATCCTTACAGTATGCTAGAGATTACCTATGCAAGTGAATTTTGAGGCTAGTTGGCAAGGAGAAGAGAAGAGTGCAAGAAAAACTCAAATACTAAAGTATTTAGTCAAGAAAGAGCTGAAGTAGTTCAGTCTGAAAAGTAAATGGATGTTGAAGATCCAAAGTCTATAAGACAACATGATTGGAATTATAATTCATCCAAGTATGAGTTGGGATAGATGGATCCATGAAATAAATAAAAACTGAAGGTTAATATCAGTTTAGTATGTTGATGGAAAAACAAAGGCAACCAAGAGTGATTTGGATAGAAAGTGCTCAGGTCAGAAATAATCATGCATAGTGGTTACAATAAAGAGCACAAGAAGATTAAGGAATCCAGAAGAATTAAATATTTCTAGGATAAACAAGGAAAAGCGTTACAGAGAGAAAGAAGTTGTTGCAATTGATGTAGTAGCAAGTATGTTATGGTTTGTTGGGACAACCATAAAAAGAGAATGTGTGCATGTTTGCAAGTGTTGCTAATAATATTGTTGCATATGGAAGGAAGAAACCGAAAGATGGAATGTTGATTATAGGACTGGTAAAGAGGCATGAGAGCTTATACTGTCATCAACTAATCAGGTAGCACTAAATTCATTTAATGGCAACCATGAAGGTAAGTATTTCTCTTTTTAAATTATGTTGCATAGTTTCCAAAGGGAAATTCAGGTAAGAATTTCCCCAAATTGAATTGTTATAATAAACAGTATGGTGTTGTTTAAGTGCATTAACATGAATAAGTTACCACTAGGTGTGGTAATGTCTAGAGGCATGTTATAGTTATAAAATATTTTTAGCTTTTGAATGCACACACTGACATAGTAGCATGTCATGTTAATTTGGTTATGAGGTAATAACCAAATAAATAAAAGATGAGAACTTGTTATAGGAATGATGTCAAGAAATCTAGTCATGTATGACACCAGGACATGGTTGGATATGGAAAGGTATGGATATAGAAAGGTTATGTACCACGCAAATACCCAATGAGATTCCTATCTTTAAATAAAACTTGGACTGCAACCTTTTTTATAACACTAATGAACACCACATAATTGTATTCTTGGTGTAGTGTTCGGGTCAAAAATGAAGCAATCCAAGTAATAGAGAAGACAATGGGAAGTGTGTGGAGAATGTGTCAAGACATTGGCCATATTTCCAATTTAGGAATGGTGAGATACATGACTTATATAAAGATCATTCTAAAAATCAATGCAAAGATGCATTGAGAGTTGCACTCATGCCTAGTAAGTGGCAAAGTTGCACTCATACATGATAGAATTGTATACTTAAATGAATTTGTTGAATGCATTTTGTGAGTGCATGTATATATGTTTTTGAATGGAAATAATTATACTAACAACATAAATGTTGCTAACTCATCGAGATGAGAAAATTTCAAGAACAATTAGACACTGCAACAAGAAAGTTGCAAGTATGGTAGTCATAGGAATAGTGACTACAGAAAATCTTATGTTCAGAAAAGTGAAGTAATAAACTTACTGATATTAATTATGAGCAAGTGTATGCATAGAATGATGAGTCATTCTATTTAATAATTTTTTTGGTAATTGTGATTGGATTGCTAGGTGTAGGAAATTCTAAGATCATTGCATAAGGTTTTTGTACATATTGAAATTAAAATATGAGGTACATGGAATACTTACAATCTGTTGGTTGTAAGCAAGATAGAATCACTACAGGAAAAATGGTATTCAACATGGTGCTTGCTAAAATCCAGAAGGAAGACTTCATCATATTATTGCAACAACAATGAAAAATTATGAAATAGAATTTCATATTTTGGGAAAACTCGAATTCCTTATGAAATTAATTTGATTTATAAAATGTAATTTTTATCATGTTCTTTCATGATAACTACATGTGTGTGATGCAAATGAAATACTATTGGTTAAATTTGGAATGTTCGGAAAGAACAACTACTATTGAGGACACTAAAGCCCTATAATTGTAGAACCTTGGTGGGGTTCTGGTAATGGGTTAGCACTCTCCTTGTGTGCGAAAGCCTTGGCAAGATGGATTGTTGAAGGATTGTGTAGTAGTGAAGGGATGCTTGAGCCTGAAATGGTGCGTGCAAAAAGGAGGAGGAAAACCAAGGATGCTTATGTCATGGTAGCTTCCATAAGGAGGTTGTGTCAAATGGAACAATGAGCTGAATTATTTCCGGAAGAATCTCTATGGAATAGAGCATTTGACTTCCAACTGTAGTATGAATACTAGAATTGGTGCTGGAAAGTAGAGCACTGAATGGATAACAAGCTTTGAATAGATAAAGCTTGGATATTTTTTAAAAATAATTCGAATGGTACATGATATATAATGCACTGAGGGCAGTGAATAATTAAGGGGAGGGGATTGTAATACCCCTAGATTGAACCCCAAATTGTAAATGTAATTGTAAAATGCTTATAAGTTGGTGAGTTGTTTTATATCATTTCCATGCACCTTCCATGGTATAGTATGCACATGTACTTTGCACTAAAATGAAGAAGTGTGCACATTCCTGGATACCGCTCACAACAAATTTAAGTGTGCGTGATTTTGAGGCTAGGAAGCCTTTGTGTATGTGTTGTGTTTTATAGGTTGGTGATCCGGTTATTATAATATATGAGGCTTATGTGTTGAATTAGGCTAGAGAGCCTAGATGCTAAAGGCCAGTGAGCCTATTTTTGTATATTTAAATAATCATATCATTAGTATAATACATCATTGCATGTAGAACGACCACAATAAAAGAGTATGGGGGACTAAGCTCCACTAGTTAGGGAAAGGGGGCGGAGGATAAAAAGTTAAGGATAAGGGGCTAAGATAGGGAGCTTAAGCCAAGAAATAATATTATATTAATATTCCTTAAAGTATAAAGTATGGATAATTATTTTATCCTAAGTTTGAAGGATGGGGACAAGTGGGCCAAAGTAGCTCTCAACATGACAAGTGTCAAGTTGGGAACATGCATATTTATAGATTAGACTTAGTTCATTTTGATAGGAATCATTCATTCATTCATTCCATCATCATTCACTCCCTCATTCATATGTCCTCGGTACCTTGTTGTTACTATCACTATACCTATACCCATACATGTACTTGGTTAGCTTGGAAGTTGGACTGAAAAAGAGGGTTTTCAGGCTCGTGGGATACTTAAGAGGCAAGTTGTCAGGCCCGTGAGAAATTTCTCTCTAGGTGAGATAATTGATGGGAATAGATTTCCCAAAGGTGCCAAATTGCAACTACAGGGTTTTGAGACTTCCTATCTGGCCTGTTGTTGAAGCCCTGGAAGGGAACTGGGGTAGTCGAGGTACTGTTGAGTAGAGAAGGGGAATGCTTCCTGGGGTGGGACAGGAATGTGGGGAGTGAGGGACTGTAGACTGTTAGTTTGAGTTGGCACCTGTGAGGGAGTTTTTCTCGTTGTCTGAGATACATCAGCCTGGTTAGGAATCCATTTATCCAGGTGGATTTTAGTCCCAACTTGGGGGTGACCCACTGCTAAGAGTGATGAGAAGCGTGGTCTAAGTCTGGGAGGTTCGTGGAAGGTCTGCACACAGTTGGTGACATTTTTACAAGATAAGTGTCCATTTTTTGTTAAATTACATGCTACATTATTATGTAGGCATTTATTTTTATGGGTTATTCCTATCTGTGTTGCATGTATATTTTTTTATTATCATTATGTATGAATCTATGCATTTGCATAATGTATTTTATAATCTAAGTTTTATATATACAAAGTTCCACAATATTTTATGTGTGCATATGTTTTTATTTGTATATAGTTCGAAAATGTTATGTGGCATAGCCCAGTTGGATGTTGGGGATATTACAATATGGTATCAGAGCATGAAATATTTTCGATGGCATGACCCAGCTTGGGTGGTCGGGTATGTTAAAATATGGAAGCATGCACTTTTAAAGAGATTTAATTGAAGAGAAAAATATGACTGATATTGTTCGTTAATTATTAAATTCAAGCTACAATCATATATTTATATTAGACACAACCACACATGGAAATACACAAACTATAAAAATTATGTCGAAACAAAGAAATTGCATTCATACTATTCGTGTGCAATAAAAAATTCGCCTATACTTTCTTTACATGAGTTGTACGGCATATAATGGTTCATACTCTCACTAGTAATTTTCAGGGCATTCGTACAACAAGATTAAGGCTACAAAAGAACCCATTTTTTTATTATTCTCTTACAAAACACTGATAAACTCGGTTTATATTTGATTTTCGGACTTGGGTATATCTTATTCTCTTTGTTGGGTGAAGCTACAGACCATAGACTTTCCATATTGTATGTATTTTACTTTCTCATTGTCAATTTGTTTCTTTTTTTCTGGTTCAACTGAATGATGTCCTTGTCTTTGCCTTTGTCTCTGTTTAAACCTTTCTCTACTCCTTGAATGTGTACAGACCCAACTTGGCCTCCTTGTTTTCCCTACTCGACTCCTTATACAACTTGGTATGATGAATATTCTTTTCTATATTCTTATCCAGCTGATTAAGACTCATCCTGGTCTTCTAGTATCTCATCTCTACTCAAATTTGTCTTCTGGATGAGATTAGATGCTAGCCCTAGCTTGGCCCCTCAAGAAATATTTCCATTTAAGGACCCTCGACCTTCCTTGCAAGTTCACACTTAACTTGTCAACCAACTTATATTCTTTAGGAGATGAAGAAATGGGCATGCTAGTTTATTTGTAACCCTAGCCCTTCGCTCACACTTTCTTTACCCAAATATATTCTCATCTAGATCTTGGTCCAAGGGTGGGCGATTAATCAAACACTGAGGTTTATTAAGTCACATCCAATGGTTGTGACTTAATATTAAGTTGGTTTGGGTTGTCCCCACCATTATGATGCTTGTCTAGTCATAAGTTGGGTTTCTTTCTCATTACTAGACACCCCTAATGAGAAATAATTACCTGCTTGAGATACATTATAACACTCCTTCTTAGTGAGAGAGGTATTGTCATAGCTGGAGTTACCTCCTCCGTGACCCACCTCACTATGTATTTATCCCTATGATTCTAATAGACCCATCCTTTCAATGTTTGGATAATCTATTTTCTTTCTCTGGATGAATCTACTACAACCTGCACTAGGACTACCTGAGTATCCACATTCCTCCAATTTAGTCCATTCCCACCACGTGGGTCTGCTAAGAATATATTCTTGTTCTCTCATGCATGTCTTAGCAGTCTCATTATTATCCTCTGTGAGTTTATAAAATGGTCACCCCATAGCTTATATAGGCCATTCTCACTTATGCATATTATCATGGGTGGTCCTAGTGTTTGTTGTCTAACTGAATGGATGTGTACAACACAACCAAAGAATATTTCCCCATATCCTTGATTCTCTAAGGACGATATTGAGAGTACATTGACTCTCAATATTGGTACATAAAGTACCTCTAATATCCTGAGAATCCTGCCTGATTCTATTTGCAGTGATACTACTCATTTTCCTTGAATAACCACCATGCTAGAATGCACACCGCACTTCACAAATACTTAATATTAAATTTTGAACTCCTGAAGTGAAAGTATTTCACTTATCATGTGACTTTTGGCCCCGTTGTCTATATGCCATCCTACCCTAGTATTTTCCTCTAGGTCCAAAAATAGAGTGTACTCATCCTAGAACATTTGGGAAAACTCTCAAGTTGTGGCAGCCAATTGTTTCTCTTCTTCCTCTTCTTTGTCCTTGACTTTTATTGAGGTTTCTATCTCCTTTCTTTTCCCTTTTGCACCAAATCCTAGGTGGACCATAATATGATGTTAGAATGAAATCAAATATATGCTTCATCACTCTTACTTTAAGGATCGTCGTTGTTTGATATGACAAAATCCTAATATAATTTAACATGTCCTATGGGGTTGTAAGGTATCCCAATTATTTTTAGAAAGGATGGAAGTTGAATATTCCTTACTCTTTATTCCCCTTCTTGACTGGAATGGGGTCATATTTTGGGACAAATGGATGATTAGACAAGCAATAAAGAGCATATAGGACAACACACATTTAACACACATCTCCTTATGAAAAATGAATTGTAGGGAAACCTTTCATGGAGATGCTACCATGTTACACTGGTGTCAATTGCAAACTAACAAATCTGACTTAGTCATTCCATTTCATGCTAGAAAGGGAATTTTTAGAAAAGAACTACTCTCTTATAGTGGGCACCAAAGCAAGCATGTTGGCTCTTCTTGCCTTCTTATCATTTTCAAGCAACTTTCTTATTTGGAATCTAGAAGCATTTATATGGACTTCAACAAGAAAAAGAAGCAATATATTATAATTAAGCCTTTGTTAATACCTTGGTCATCTGCTACTAGATCTTACTAGTAATTTTCTCTCCTTGATGCAAGTTAATACAACAACATACTAAAGATGGTTAAAAAAACATGTATAGAGCTAGAGTTGGAACTATAGTAGAAAAAGCTATTAACCTTGTTGGACCTAAATTGGACATATGTCAAAACTTTCAAAATGAATACAGGTCGAGTTTTCCTTTTCTCATTAATTGAATCAGTGCAATAGAGAAAAGGTGCAAATTCTTTTTATTCGTAACTACCACAAAAAACAAGAGGAGAATGTGAAAATAGGATAACTGGAAAAGGTACAAGGATCATAATGTCTTCCTAGTTGCAAGACAGGCAGATGTCATGATTGTGAGATTCAACAATTGTTTCTAGTAGATATATGAATTTCGTTGTGGATCATATGAATACATGTGTAAGAAGATCGTCAACTAGCATTGACCATAAGTAATATATTGATAATAATGATTTTCATGAGAATTAATTCTACGTTCAAGAATGATATTCATGTTTCCTCATTAATCATATCCAATTTTTTCACTTGAGACTATTAATCTAGAGCCAAGAAAATTTTCAAAAATGCATTCCTACCATTTCCAGGTAGCTTTCCTATTTCTAATCTAGAATCATTTATATAGACTTCAACGAGAAAAGAGGTAAGATATTGAAATTAAGTACAACTAATACTCTGTTCATCTTGTCCTATATTCTCCTAGTAATTTTATCCCCTTAAAAAAAGATAAGACAACAATAAACTAAACATTGTTAAACAAACTTGCATATAGTTATGATTGAATTATAGCAGAAAAATATATTAACCTTGTTGGACCTAAATTGCACATATGTCAAAAATTTCAAAATGAAGTCAGGTCATATTTCCATCATCTCGTTAGTTGTATCACTTCAATAGAGAAAAGAAGGTGCAAATCTAATAAGGATTTTTTGTTCTCCAAGGAAAGATTTGCATTCTGATGCTGACAAAAATGAATTGATTTCTACTCCTTTAATGATATTTTTTCAATTTGATGATGATGAACTAAGATGAACTCTATAATTTCTCAACGACCTGTTAAATTAATACTATGAAACCGTGAAGAACTATCTTGGGATGAAATTCATGATAAATATAGATACATGATAAACAATGGGCACATAGCTATTATTGATAAAACCATGAATATTATTTTCCAAACTCTGGCATATGAAATATAGACACACCACAACTAATGTGCATGCATTTCCTGTCGCATTTGCCTCCTATCGCATTTTATTTAACTAGCCTGCGTTGACCATTATTAGTTTTTCTTACCACTACAGAGCCTTTCAAAACCCTTAATGGCACAATCAGGGCTTAAATGAAAATCATTCAATCCAACTTCCACTTCCAATCATTCATAGTAATTCTAGATTAGGAAACCAGGTGAACAATACCACAAAAAACCATCCCCGAAGTATACCATAAGGTAATGATGTTGTACCCATTGACAATTGTTTTTTTGAATATGAAATTATTTGTCACCACTCAAAGAGCACACACTATTAGGGTGATTTTCTAGTCATGTGCTTTCATAGGACATGATTTGGACCTGGATGAAAGAGGTAAGGGAACAACATGGATGGAATTTCCAAAGTACCTGTAGATTGACCCAAAATCATCTTTCTATTTCCCTCTCCTAAAGAATCTCTACATGAATCCATAGACTCGTCACTCTAAGCATGTTTATTCTAGCTCTAGGATCCAAAAAAAAACACATAAAGAAAATTGTTGCAAATCTAATAATGTCAAGGTTTGTATGGACATGTAGGTCTAGATGGTACAGGGACCTAGAATTCCAAGTGTATCACTGCATAAATATACAAACAATTGCGAATATAGAAGCTTATAAAAACTAGTTCCTAATTAGAAACCCTGCACTCCTAAATCAAACCAAAAGAAACATAGTAATTGTACCTATGACTTCGATGAAGACCTTTGCAACTTTGAAATCCTAGTTCACCGTTTGAGTAGTCTCCAAGTTCTCTCCACCACATATTTATTGGTCATGGTAACTTCTTATATACATATTCAAACTCCAATAATGCTCCAATTAACCCAACAACCTCTCATAAGAGCACCAATTCTCAATTCATAGTAAACCCCCTCATCTAGTCAGATGTAAACAATAAATCCCCAAATAAACCTTAGGGGATCAAATATTCCTAAGGCCCACCTCATTGTTGGCTCCACAAATGCACCTCATTCATGCACCTCAGTCACAAAGGAAATAAAAATGCACCTCAGTCATAGAGGAAACACAAATGCAAATGAAAACAAAAAACAGAGAGGAAACACTCCCAGGGGCTACACCCTCCACATACGAGTCACAAACGATTCATATAGAAATGGTCCTCTACCATTGGAACCCAAACCCTGATGCCTATGCATTTCAATACTCCCCGCACACTCCCCACTCACAAAAATGATGTCCTGCCTCACCGAATTACAATTGATCCTGACCGTATTTTCCCACTCCACACTAGTCACTGTATTTTCCCAGTCCACGCGAGTCTGCATATTCATGAATTTCAATTATTTTTACAAACGATATCAAATGTATCCAATTATGGTTTATCAATATGCATGTGTCCCGCTGGTGGAATTCAAGATCCAATAATGCTCCAATTAACCCAAAACACTCTCATAAGAGATCCAATTCTCAATAACAATAAAACCCCTCCTATGGTTGGATATACACTATAAAATCCCCAAATAAACCTCATGGGATCCAATATTCCTCAGGGACACCTCACAGTTGGCTCCACAAATGCACCTCAGTCGTGCACCTCAGTCATAGAGGAAACGCAAATTCACCTCAGTCATAGAGGAAACACAAATGAAAATGAAATTCACAAATGAAAATGAAAAACACATAGGAAACACTCCTAGGGCCTACATCCTCCACTTACGAGTTACAAACGGTTCAACCATCACTATTCCTCTACCATTTCAATCCTAACCCTGCACGCCTCTACACTACACCACTCCCTGCACACTCCCCACTTGCACAAATAATGTACCACCTCGTCGAATTACAATCGATCCTAACCGTATTTTCCCACTCTACACCAGTCACAGTATTTTCCCACTCTGTGCCAGTCTACATATTCATGAATTGCAATGATTTTTACAAACGATATCAAATGTATCAAATTGTTGCTTATCTATATGAATGTGTCATGCTTGTGTATTGTGAACGTCATGTGGTACTTTGTGTCCACGTGGCACAATAACGTATGTTTCCATGAGTGAATGTAGATCATGTCTCCTTGCAATATGTTATGTACCACTAACCTAGGCCATGTCTCCCTACAATATCATGTTATGTACCACTAGGCTAATTTATTAGCCTATGATTTGGTTAAAAAAAATTGCTTAGCCTATGTTTTGGTTAAAAAATAAATCTTAGCCTATGTTTAATATTCTTATGTTGAAATCAAAGCCCTCTCATTATGGAAGAATTAATAATTTATATTTGTAGTTGTTATACAACACTCTTGAAACACCCCTTTGGCTAAGAGCCCATGGGAGCATCTAATACTATGCCAAATTTACCTAGGACTTAATGCACATGGCCCCAACCACATGAAAATAGTTTCTTGTATAAGTGATATGTCTTGCAAGGGGTGAAACATGTTTTGATTATCATATCTTCATTCTACATGACAAGGTTAGGAGGAAGAGGAATAAGTGAAAGAGGTTGCTCACCATTCAGAATTTTTGGATGAAATTGCTAGTACTATGGTTAATTAATTTCATATATTATATTTAATATTATATACAACTTTCTAATATGATTATTCCTAAGAACAAAGTTTATAGTTATGGCGAAAAAAGAACAATAGCTTTAATAGTCTTTAGTCTATATAAGAGTCTTTAGTCATTTTGATTTGTGTGACTAATATTGAATTATTTGTGTTTTTTACCCGACAATCAAATTATTCATTTATTTAGTCATTTTTATGTGTGTCACTAGTTATTTTTTACCCGACAATAAAATTAGTCATTCATTTAGTCATTTATGCATGTGTTGCAAAAAAATAGTAGAATTTAGTCATTTTTTGTTGTTGTTACTAAAAGTTTTAGTCACACAGACATTTATTTTCCAAATTCTACTAGTGATGGGATTCTTTTGAAGACATGTGTTTCATCATACTCATGCAAATATATTCCATGATTTTTTGGTATGCAAGGGAATTTTCACATTCATTCTATGAGGAGAATGTCTTGGAGCACCCCATGTTGCATTAATATGATTGCAATAGAATTATGGGTATGTCTATTATGAAACATGTGTGGAATCTATGCCCATGTTCAAAGGAAATTATTTTCCTTGATTGAACTCCATTACAATTGAAAATACTTGGAGTCCTTGGCAGAGAAATTTCTTGGTCATCCTTTGTTGGAGCCCTAGAGGGAAGTGGGATTTCCCAAGGGACTATGAGGTAGAGAAGATGATACTGGTCCTTGGGTTGTGAAAGATGATGGATAAAGAGTGGTGGTCGATTGGTATAGTTGTAGGAGTTAACAGACTATGAAATGATACTAATTTGGGCCATGTGAGAGGAACAAATCCATCCATAGGTATTTTTGTCCTTGTGGACTCGTATCCTTAGCTTGGGGGTGGCCTTGTTGCAGAAACATCACAAGTAAGAAAGAGATCATGAGAAAAAAAGAGACTATGGTTGGGTAGGATGTCCTTCACGTGTAGCTAGTTGGTGTTTAATTCCTAGAAATATAAATGTTCTAGTTTATTCATGATTGTGTTGAAGTTAATGTTTTTTATGTTATTAATTGACTATTGTTCTATTTACATGTATAAATATGCATCTATGATTACGAGTCATTCAATTGTCTCTATTTGAACCTGTATTTCCATGTTTGCATGAATTAATCAATTCATAATAGGGATATGAGGAAATTATGGTATTAGAGAAATAAGATAAAGGAAATTTGTGGACAAAGAGTATTGAGTATTCTATAGAGATAGTCACACCCCTTAATAGCTTTTTGAAAACCACCCACAAACTCCATGGAGATATTATCCTAGGGTCAAATGGGTATAGGTAAGGGATCATATAAACCTTTCTTTCTATTATTGAATTTTCTAGTACAACAAATTATGAATCCTTTAGCAAATCGAGCTACATCTTCTTACATTATGGGATAATACATATACCTTTGTAAGTTGGCAATTGTCTTCCCAAGAACAAAATTTCAAAAAAACATAGATGTGTGAGGCTCTTTGATAAGATACAATATTTAACCTTTAGAAATAAAGATATTGTCTATCTTATAGAGAAACCCAATATAGAGATGATAGGCATCCTGATCATCACCTTCGTTTACATGAAATTGGCCCTTTATTTTTTGGACACTTCTTTAAATTCATCTTATTCCATGTACACCTCCTTGTATGCATCATGAGTAAAAGGCTCCTCCCA
>SNQJ01S0069152.1:23315-39101 GCA_010110895.2 Picea sitchensis | reverse complement strand
CTCTGGTGGACGTAGCCCACACTGGGTGAACCACGTAAATCTGTGTCTCTCTTGTATTGTGTGTCTTATGTGTTTTGTTTCTGCATTTGTTTTATTTTATTGCTCCACAGTCCTGTTTTTCTAACACAACCACACTCACATATGGAACACAAGACATGTCCTCTTCCTCTTCATGTGTCTTAGGACACTGATCCACAAATAAATTTACACCTACATTAATAGGAACCTTGACAGATTTACATTCCTGCATATTAATCCTTTGCAATATTTTCTTGACATTTTTCCTTTGATTTAACCAGAGTTTCCTATTTTCCCAATCTCTTTTAATTTCCATTCCCAAAATGAAATTTGTAGCATCAATATCCTTCATGTCAAATTTAGAGGACAACTGATTTTTCACATCCTAGACAATATCCTTGGTGTTTCCTATCAGCAACATATTATCCACATACAAGACCAAATAAATACGATGATCACCAATAAATTTGAAATACACACATTGATCCATTTTGCTTCTTATGAAGCCAAATCCCAACATATAATATCAAATTTTTGATACCACATCCTTGGTGATTGCGTTAACCCATATAATGAATTTTTTATCCTTGATACCAACTCTTTCCTTCCCTTCACAACAAATACTTCTAGCTACTTCATGTAGGTTTCTTCTTCTATATCCCCATGTAGGAATGTTTTCTTCACATCCGTCTGTTCTACATCAAAATCAAATGCAAAAACAACAAATAAAATAAATCTAATAGAAGTTAACTTGGCAACATGAGAGAAATTTTCACCAAAGTCAATTCCCTCACTCTGGGAATAACCTTTTGCTACTAACCAAGATTTTTATTTCTCGACTTTTCCTTTTTCATTTATCTTCCTTTCAAACACCCATTTTATGTCAATGGGATTTCTTCCAATCAACAAATCCACTAGATCCTAAGCCTAATTCATGTCCAAAGTTACAATTTCTTCAACCATGGCCTTTCTCCATAGTTTCCATCCTCTAAATCCAATTCCTCCCTAACATTTCTAGGATCATCACCAGTAATAGACAAAGAAAAATTTGAATGGAAATCAGGTGGAGTATACCTTTCCAATTGCCTTTTTTCCCAAACTGATCCCTCAATATTGGAGCATGAGGATCTTCTTCTTCTTCTTCTTCTTATTCTTATATCGAGTCTAATTCATCATCCTTTAAATCAAACTATATTTTATCTAGTTCTTTCTTCCTTCGTAGGAATTCTTGTTTGTAAACATATTTGATTTCTCTAAATACAAAATATCAGCTATACACTACCTTCTTATTTTATGGGTTCCAAAGCTTATAACATTTCAGACCATCTTTATACCCAATAAATATACACTTTTTAGCCTTTTTGTCTAACTTTCTCATGTTTTTCTTTGGAATGTGAACATAGGCCTCACAACCAAATAACCTAATCTGAGGGTTCCTTACCAGTCCACACCCTGTGTGGAGTCTTTTCATCCAATTTTGATGAGGGATATCAATTGACCAGGTAACATGCAGTACCCACTGCCTCTACCTATAATTCCTATATTAATTTGGCACCACTGAGCATGCACCTTGATTTGTCCATCAACATCCTCTTCATCCTTTTCTACAACTCCATTTTTTTGAGGTGTATATGGAGTAGAATTCTTCCTTGCTATACTACACTTCTTACATAAATATTTGAATTCATTTGCAGATAACTCTCCACCATTATCTGTCCTCAACACCTTAATTATTTTCTCTGTTTGATTCTCCCCAAGAACCATAAACTCTTTAAACCTATCAAAGAGTTCGTATTTCTTCATGAGGAAATATATCCAATTATTCCTCAAGAATTCATCTATAAATGAGACATAGTACATAGATTTTCTCAGTGATGGAACTGACACAGGTCCAAACACATCACTGTGCACCAACTATAAAATTACCTCTACCATCTTTGCACCAAAGGGGAATCTTACCCGATTTTACTTCCCATATACACAATCTTCACAGAAATAAAAATCCATATAGTAGTTAGACATACCGTCAACCATACCTTTACTATATAGTAGTCAAAATCCTCTCTCTCTGATATACCCCAGCCTTTGATGCCACAACATATATTTTTCTCTAGAGATTGTAAGAGTATTTTCTTCTTCAGCTCCAATCTCAAGAGTAATGGAAATATTACACCCATCACTAATAGTTATTCCCTACAAATTATATAGAGTTCCAATCCAAAATCCCTTCAGCAACACCATTGCTCCTCGAACCATCCTGTAGGTTTCCTTCTCAAACACTGCTTTTACCCTTGCATCATCCATTTTTCTTACATAAATAAAATTTTGGGCCAATCCCAGGATGTTTAGAACACCAAGGAGTGTTCTAATCCTTCCATCCATAAGTTTCAACTTGAATTTTCCTCGTCCTATGGTTTTGGTTGTCGAGTCATCACCTAAGAAAACATCTCCTCCATCATACCTTTCATATTCACGGAACCACTCCCTGTAGGGAGTCATATGAAAGGATGCGCTTGATTCAACCATCCATGCCTCATGATCTGCATGTGTTCTTGATGAACCCAAGTACACATCCCCTCCTTCTTCTGAGGAGTTTTTTTCTTCTATAGATGGAGCATCTCTACATCCCTTCTCTCTCTCAATGCTTTTAGATCTACATTGCTTCTTTAGTGCCCTTATTTTCCACATCTCTAGCATACCTTTACAAAATTTCTGGGAGATTTAGATCTACCCTTAGATTTAGATAATCCCACTTAAGGACTTAGACCTATGACCACAACCAGACTATCCCACAAGTATGGTAAAGAGCACAATAAATTTATACACTTATCTTCATCTAAAATTTTAATATCAATGGATACTAACTGACTTACCATAGTATTGAAGGTGTTCATATTCTCTGTCACTGAGTATCCATATGTCATCATCGGTTATACAATTTCTTCCACAGGAACATTTTTTTTACCAGGAACTTAGACTGTTACAAAGTCCTTAACTTATCCCATAATGCCTTCGTTGTAGCTTCTCCTCACACATTCGACAATACTGAATGTGAGAGACACAACTGGATGTGCTCTTCACCTTCTGATCCAACTTTTTCCAGTGTTTTCTTGACGTTCTTATAGGTGCAGTAACTAGATCCAAAGAAATCCACTGATCTTTTTCCATCGACATATCTTCCATCTTGAGCTTCCACATCTCAAAACGTTTCCCTTTAAATTTCTCTATCTCTATTTTTGAACTACTTGTCATTTCTTTTCACCTGAAGAATCAATACCATATATCTCCCATTGTAACAAGGTTTTAGAAAAATAGGATCACGGAGCAATAATGTGAAACAAATGTGGAAATAAAACACATAAGATACACAATACAATAAAGACACAAATATACGTGGTTCACCCAGTGTGGGATACGTCCAATAGAGAAATTTCTAGGTCCTTCCTTTATTATTATCCATCAAATGAATGGATAGAACCTAAAACAAACCTGATGTAACTTCCTCTTCTTTCTCTCACAGTCTCCTATCTCAGAATACAATATTCGCAATCATGCATAGCCACAATACATTTCCCTCATAAAATAGGGTTTCCTTCTAGGGAAAAAAAATTCTAACATAACTTCTACCGTCAGATCTGCGACCTTTTAATGAACAATCCATATTTACAATGAAATCACAATAGACATTTACAAGGAAATTTTTCCTTCGGGGGCTTCTCCCCTGAACCCACACTGAGGGCCCTCTTGCCCCCGAACCCCCCAGCTGGGGGGATGGACCCCATAGAGGGGGTAAGCCCCCTCTACACTCCCACACATGGAGGAGTGTACATTCTTCTTGGGTGTAAATTCTTCATGGGATATAAACATGGTTGAAAACAAAGACCTCTGAATCAGGAAGATAATCAGGCTCCACAACCAACAATCTCCCACATGGAGATTGATCTCAACAACTCCATCGTTGTTGTATCTATTTGACTATGATCCTTCTTAGACCTATCAAATTTATCATCTTCATATTCATGCTTGAAGACCAACTAAAATTGAGCAAGAACTCAGTTTCTCCCTGGTTACTCCCTTTGTTAACATGTCTGCAGGATTTTGGCTAGTGTGTATCTTTTCCAACTTCAGATGTCCATCTTCCAAGATGGATCGTATGAAATGGTACCTGATTTGTATATGCTTAGTGTTCAAATGTAAGGTTGAGTTCTCTACAAGATGAATGGCACTCTCACTATCACAGTACAACTTGCTATTCTCTTGCTTCTTTCCTAATTTCTCCATAAACCTCTATAACCAAATCATCTATTTACTAGCCTCTATAGTCGCAACATACTCTGCCTCTGTTATTGAAATTGCAACAAGATTTTGCAGTTTTGAAATCCAACTTATTGTTGTTCCACCTACATTAAAAACATACCCTATGGTGCTCCTCTTGCTATCCTTATCACCTGCCATATATGAATCAACATATCCCTGTAGAAGAGTGTCTGAACCTTCAAAACATAATGCATGAGTAGAAGTACCTCTAAAATACCTGAGAATCCACTTTACTGCCTCCCAATATTCTTTACCTGAATTGTTCATATACATTCTCACAACTCCCACTATATGTGCAATATCTGGTCTTTTGCAAACCATCGCATACATCAAGATTCCAACTTTTGATGAATAAGGGACCTTGGACATGTATTCTATCTCCTCATGTGTCTTGGGACATATTTCCTTAGTTAATTTGAAATGGTTGGATAAAGGTGTACTAATTGGTTTTACATTCTGCATTCTAAACCTCTCCAACACCTTCTCTATGTACTCACCCTGAGACAATGTCAATTTGTGATTTTTCATGTCTCTTGTTAGTCTCATACCAAGGATTTTCTTTGCAACACCCAAATCCTTCGTTGCAAATGAATTAGATAAATTCTTCTTGATCACATTTATATCCTACATATTAGACCCTGCAACAAGCATGTCATCTACATACAATAGAAAGATAATATAGCTTCCATTTTCTAGCTTTTTAAAATAAACACAGTGATCAAAATGACATCTAATATAACCTTGTTCTGTCATAAACCTATCAAAATTCAAATACCATTGCCCTGGATCTTTCTTTAGGCCATACAAGCTCTTCTTCAACTTGCATACCAAATTTTCCTTCCCTTTGACCTCATACTATTGTGGTTGCTGCATATAAATCTCTTCCTCTAAATCCACATGGAGAAAATATGTTTTTAGATCTAACTATTCAAGATGAAAATCTTCTACTTCCACAAGACTTAAAATAGTCATAATTGAAGTCATTTTAACAACATGAGAAAATATTTCATCAAAATATATACCTTTCTTTTGTGCAAATCCTTTTGCAACAAGTCTAGCCTTGTACCATTTTTTCCTCCATCTTCTTCCTTCAACTTGTAAAGCCATTTATTCTGCAATTCTCTTTTTCCTGCACGCAACTGAACCAAGTCCCAAGTCCATTTATTTACCAAGGAATCCATTTCCTCTTTCATGTCTTTCTCCCATTTCTTTTTAGTGTCTACCTGCATTTCCTCTTCATAACATTATGGTTCACCAAAATCAGTGAACAATAAATAATACAATGAAGGAAAATATCGTTCAGGGGGTCTACTTAACCTGGTATATATTCTCACAAAACTTGCAAGAGTTTGAGGTACCTGTTGATCTTGTCGATGTACATTTTGATTTTCTGGTACCATTGGAATTTATTTTTCAGTGATCTCATCAAGCATTGTGTATTCTGGTTTTTCTTTTTCCTGTTTATTTCCTTGCAACTGATCTTTGTACATGACCTTATCATCAAATATGACATCTGTACTCCTAATGATTTTGTTATTTTCGTAATCCCATAAGCGATAACCAAAATCATTAACAACGTATCCAATAAAGGTACATTTCTTGTATTTTTCCTCAAGCTTTGTTCTATTTTCTTTATCAATATGGACAAATGATTCACAACCAAAAGTATTAAAAAAATAATAGTTTACCTTTTTACTTCTCCATGCCTCCTCTTGAATTCTACCATCCAAAGAGATTGAAGGTCCTCTATTTATTAAGTAAACAGTAGTATCTACAACATCTACCTAGAACTGTAAGGGAAAACAAACATGCAATCTCATACTCCTTGCACGCTCCATGATTTTCATGTTCATCCTTTTTGACACACCATTTTCTTGTGGTGGTCCTGGAACTGTCTTCTCTCTATAAATCCCATGGTATGAACAATAATCATCATACTCTTTTATGCAATTTTCACCTTCATTGTCTGATCTGAGACACTTCAACCTTTTTCCTGTCTCATTCTCAACCAAATCTTTCCATTTCTTAAAAGTATAAAAAACATCATATTTTTGTCGAATGCAATAAACCCAAATTTTTCTAGTTGCATCATCAATAAAAGTAGCATAATAACAAGAGCCATGAAGAGATGATACCTGAGCTGGTCCCCATACATATGTATGCACAAGCTCTAACCTGTCACTCTTATTTTCTTTTCCGACTCTGAGATATCTGACTCTCTTCGATTTTCCATAAACACAATGCTCACAAAAATCCAAAACAATTTGTTTAAGATTTGGCAACAAATTTATTTTGTGAAGTATTTGCATCCCCTTCTCACTCATGTGTCCAAGCCTATGAGGCCACAATGTTGTATCCACCCCTGTATAATCTAAAGAGATAGAAGAGTCAGTATTACCAGTACATAAATACAATGTACCTACCTTCTCTCCTTTTGCTATCGACAATGATCCTTTGGTGACCTTCCACACCTTATCTGTAAATATGGATATACAACCTTCTCTTGCCAACTGCCCTTTTGAAATTAGATTTTCCCTTAGATATGGAACATGTCTTACCTCTTTCAACAACCATTGGTTTCCATTTCTTTTCTTTATTTTTACCTTTCCCATTCCAACAATTTTACATGGTGCATCATCACCCAAATGAACCCATCCAAAATCACCTTGAACATAATCTAGAAAATGTTTCCTATGGGGTGTGGCATGAAATGAAGCCCCTGAATCTACTACCCAAGCCTCATAAATATTATCTACAGAAAGAATCAAAGCATCTTGTAACACATCACCTGTTACATTTTTTTCCTGATTTTTCTTCTGTTGTCCATCTCCTTGCTTCTTTGGAGCTCTGTAGTCTTTCTTCAGATGTCATTTCTTCCCACAATTCCAACACTCTATATTTCCAAATATGGATTTGGATCTTCCCTTTCTAGAATTCCCACGATTCCCTGAGCCCTTTCCTCTATCCTTTTGTCTTTCCCTTTTCTCCATGTTTAATGCATTACCTGATGTCTCACTTGTTCTTTTCCATCACATTTCCTCACTAAGGATAACACCAACAATATCATCAAATTTTAAAGTGTTTGAACCATAGACAGAGTTACTTACAGCCATGACCAATTCGTTCCATCTTCCTGGCAATGAGCACAAGATTAGAAGAGCCCTGATCTCATCATAAAATTCCACTTTTACATAACTTAGTTGATTAGTAACTGTATTAAATTCATTTCAATGATCTGCAATAGAACCACCGTCTGACATATTCATATTAAATAATCTCTTCATTATAAATACCTTATTGGACACTGAGGTTTTTTCATACAGTTTATGCATTGCATCCATCAGCTCCTTCGTTTTCTTTTCTTTTGAAATATTGAAAGCCACCGATGCTGCCAGGCTTAGTCATATCATTCCTAGTGTCGTTTTGTCAAGAACCTCCCATTCTTCATACTTGATGGTTGTTAGATTATTTTCTATTCCACCCAATGGTAGGAATAGATCCTTCTGATATAAATATTCTTCCATCTGCATCTTCCATAACTGGTAGTTTTGGCCGTTAAATTTATCGACCCTAAAATTTCCATCTTCCACCATTTCTCCCACTCGAACCAGGAACCCTCTTTTCTTATGAGTTACCTTTCACTCTGATACCAGTTGTTAGAAAAACATGATCGCGGAGCAATAAAATAAAACAAATGTGGAAATAAAACACAAAATATACACAATACAATAGAGACACATATATACATGGTTCACCTAGTGTGGGCTACGTCCACTAGAGAAATTTCCAGTTCCTTCCTTTATTATTAACCAACAAATGAAGGGACAAAACCTACAACAAACCTGTTGTAACTTCCTCCTATTTCTCTCATAGTCTCCTCTCTCATAATACAATATTTGCAATGATGCATAGCCACATTACATTTCCCTCGGGTTGCCTTCTAGGGAAAAAAAAACACTAACATAACTTTTATTGTCAATTATATGACCTTATAATGAATGGTCCAAATTTATAATGAAATTACAATATACATTTACAAGGCATTTTTTTCTTTGGGGGCTTCACCCCCGAACTCCCGCTGGGGGGCCGCTTTCCCCCAAAGCCTCCAACCAGGGGGATGGACCACGCAGAGGGGGTAACCCCCCTATGCACTCTACCACATGGAGGAGTGTACATTCTTCTGGGGTGTAAAATCTTCATGGGGTATAAACATGGTTGAAAACAAATACCTCTGAATCAAGAAGATAATAAGGCTCCACAACCAACAAAAGGCTTATCATAGACCTGAGCCAAACCCTTAGCCAAAAAGGTGTCCCCCTAAATCTAATAATTTTTCTGAGATCAAATGTATATTTTAACCTTGTACAATTAATTATTGCAAACCGATTCTTAATAAAAAAAAAGATATAATGACACATACGCACATTACACAGAGATTTTTACCCTCGAAACCCAAAGCATGAAAAAGAAAACTTGTTTAGAGCCACACCTCTAATATTATATTCATCATATTCATTGTTTACAATAAAATATACAAATAGGATCCTATGACATCCAAAACCCTAATCCATTGACCTGGATTAGTCAGCGACCCTAATTCCTTAACCTGAATTAGAAAACCATCAACAAAAACCATGTGTCGAAAAACCCTCTATATCCCCTTTGCTCCCATATCAGTGCAATACATGAAATCAATTTTTCAAAGAATATAACACATACCCCCAAAAAAATCTTGAAATCAAGATAAAAATCAAAGTGCATCACTTTTTAAGGTTAAAGTTATAAATTTTTTGAAACTATGTTGTTGATTATATATGTTTTAGTTATAGTGATAATTAAAAGTTGTTATCAATATTAATATATATTTTTTAATGGAAAACCATAAACAAGAGATTGAAACTAGGGTTGTGATATAGTAGTGGCTAGTGTTTCCCTAGACAACACTACTACACCTATGCATTCAGGAGATGCTGAGAGAACCCGTTGATCTGCACAGGTACTACTCATTTTGATGGGCAATTTTTTTGGTTTTTGGGCCGAGGGAGGGAATCATCTACTAGTCATTCACTGGACTTGTGTCAGATGTTGTATTGCATTGTTTTCCTAACTCTCTGTCATTATGAAGGTTCTTAATTTTGGGGGTTTTTATATGCAATGTAAGTTAAGGAGGAATCATTTTATTCTCTTCTCAAAAATGCCAAATCTGCAAGAGGAAAATGCTTACCCAAGCATAAATTTTTCAAAAGGGTATAAGAAATCCCTAAGGTGGAAATTACAACTCTATGCACTAAAAAGAAATCCATTATGTTGCATGAACCAACTTTAGTTGGAAATTTTATGGGCCTTTGGCCCAATCCACGAGCTATTTAAGATTCGGGTTCCTCATGGAAAATAGTTTACATTGGCAATGGTTTTTTCTTATTTATTATTGAAAGTGTAGAATTTAAACATCAAATTTTCAAATCAGGCCCATACTTTATGGGTTCCATGGGTTTTTTTCTTCCCCCCTAGACCATATATTTTCACCCAAATATGGAGATCATTATTACTCCGATATTGGCTAGGCTTCCACATATCCTTTCGATTTTCTAGGATACAACTACTCTCAAAGTTATTGGAGACAATCTAGGCCCCTTCATTGAATGAGATGAGATCAAATGAGGGATGTATACCTGTGATGGGATATGCATGGAATTGGACTTAGAAAATGGCCTTCTAGATGTGATTCAACTTAATATGGAAGTTTGGAGTCATCTTTAAGCTCTGGACTACAAAGAGATTCCTTTCAAGTGCAATATTTTCCATGAGTATGGCCTTTCCAAAGAAATTCCCAAGAAAATGTGAACCACAAAATCCCATGAACTAGGCTCCTCCTCCCCAAAGAAACAACATAAAATAATACTTTCAAACTATGTCTATAAGGTGCAAGAAACAATAGTCCAAGAGACCCCAATCTATGAAGCCATGTTCATCTAATCCAAATAACAACATATATGAAATTATTACTTAACAAGAGGAAGAAGAATGGGATATCCCAAAGGCTCACTCTAAACCACAAGAAAAAGATCAAAAGGAGATAGAGAATTTTGATCCCCTATCCATGGTAAGCCTTCACTTGGGGGTAGTGTCCCCACCCAGGATAAAAATTTAGGATCTGATAAGGTTGATTCAGAAGAAAAATCAAAGGAAGGCAGTGTGAGTCCCAACTCCCCCTCTTTTGCGGAAATTATGGAAAAATATCGTCGCCCCTCTCCTCCACTGACAAGAGGAAGAAAATAAAATCGAGACATGATTGTTCTCAAGGATAAAAAGAATGTCCACACAGGTCATGAAGAAACCAATGTTTCCCTCCTAAAATAATTATGCTATATTTTTCTCTATAATCAATTTGAGAGAATTTATTCATGCATTAAAAGTATTTTTTCAAAAGGGAAACATGTAGGAGAAGCTAGAATGTAGTCTCCCTAGCATGCCTTAAATCCTTTGTAGTATTAGAGATCTACCCATTTTTTATTTTCAAATATCTTGATCATTTTCCTCCATACTATAAAGAATGCCATGAAAAGATTAAGCCATATAATTTTATAATTATATTTTTTTAATCATTTTTAAGCAATATATTTAGAAGAATTTAAAATTCAACATTGTTTAAAATATATGTTTTTTTCGAGAGAAAAAAATCACCATTTCTATTCAAATATTGAATGCAAATAACATTGATCATGTGGATACTTCACTTACATATTTAAATTTACATAGATAATGGAATTTTCATTTTTGTCCCATTGAAAAACAATCATTGATCCTACCTTTTTTACAATTCTTCTTTATAACCTCAAGCCACCCTACTAGAGAGGGTTCCTCAGTGGCTAACTATAAATATAGATTCAGATTTCTTGGATTCATAAGGACTACCAATCCCTTATCAAAATCAGAATTGTTAGATTCATGAAGTCGCTTCCTTCCTCCTAGTGGGGCTTCATTAATAACTACCACACTTGAAGGTGAGGTCTTGATATCTTTGTCTTATTCTCTATCCTAATCTAGGGTAAGATTTTATTTATCGATCCACACTTCCGGGCATGCACTCTTATCATTCTTTGAAACTATTGTTTGTTTAATTTCTACAATCTAAGCATCTAACATAGTTACCAACTTGATGATAACTCTCTAGAGTTCTCACTATTTTAGAGGTTGCAGTTAGTGGTTGGTTTTACCCTTGTTTCAAAAAGTGGTGTTATCAATAACACCTTTTTTGGGGGGTGGGGGGTTCAAATTATAAAATTTTGCAACCATGATTTGTAATGATATTAACAAAAACCTTAAAATTGACCCCAAATCGAAAAGTGGTGCTCCAAGAATCATCCTTCTTTTGGGGGGGATAAAATTATATCTTGTTTGAAACTGTTCCCTTGACAAGCGGTGCTGCTACAAACAAAAACCTTAAAATCAATGTTAGAATAAAATGATGTTTCTATTACTAACTACCTATTTTTTCCAAGGTTAAAATTACAACTTCA
Source organism: Picea sitchensis (assembly GCA_010110895.2). Lineage (NCBI taxonomy): Eukaryota > Viridiplantae > Streptophyta > Pinopsida > Pinales > Pinaceae > Picea > Picea sitchensis. Next base: position 27,246 of record SNQJ01S0069152.1, on the reverse strand, counting down.
CTAAAATTGTGGCCTTCATAACAAGTATCGTTGTGAACTAAAACCTCAAAATTAACCACTAAAATTGAAACGCGGTGCCACTATTAGCACATTTATTGTTCTAGGCTTAAAATTGCATCACTTTTGAAACCATGACCTAAAAAACTAACATTGTTGCAAAGAAATTAAGAGAGATAATAAATGAAAAAAATGAAAAATAAATTTTTAAAATAGATGGAAAAGACATGATTTATTTAAAAAATATGGAAAAAATAAACATTTTAAATTTGAAAAATATATATAATAAATACGATAATCCTTAAAAAAAAAAGGAAAATAAAAAGAAACCCAAATTTAAAAAACAAATCAAGTTCTAGAAAAAATTAAAAAGAAAACAAAGTTCCTAAAACATTATATAAAAACAATTTTTTTTTTAAATAAAAAAATAAAAATTTGTCAATTAAAAATAAAAAATAAAACAAATTAAAAAAAAATAAAAAACAAAAACAAAATTTAATAAACAAATTTAAAAAATCAAATATGGAATCTTTCCCACCCCATTCTCTCTCCCCACTCCTTCCCTTCTCAATCCTCATCCCCCAACTACCACCTCCATTGCAGGATGGCCCACCAATGACCCATAGTGGTGAGTTTACAAAGCCATTGCTATGGGCCACACACAAGCCATCTCACAACACGGGAGGGGTCGAGAGTTTGGGGATGGGGAGTGAGGAGAGAGGAAGGGGTGGGGGGAGGGTACGGGGTGAGGGGTGATTTCAAGAATCCCCATATATTCTTTTTTTCAATTTGTTTTTAAAATTTTGTTCCTTTTAGTTTTTATTTTGTATTATTTTCATTTTTTTTTAACTTTTTTTTTTTAAATAAAATTTTAAGAGCTTTGTTTTTATTTTGTTTTTTTATTTATTTCCTTAGATACACACATACTTTCTATAAAAACTCAAGAAATCGCATATAAGATTGAATTTTTTTCCAAATGAATTAATTTGGAATTTGAATGGAGCAAGGGGTAATTATACTTCTAGTCTTGGATACTCAATTCTTTTCAGGCAAGTATAGATTTTAACCTTGTACAATTAATTACTGCAAATGGATTCTTACTAAAAATATTAAAGACAAAATGACACATACACACACACACACACACATTACACAAAGATTTTTGCCCTGGAAACTCAAACCGAGAAAATTAACGACTTGTTTAGAGTCGCACCTCTAATTATTTATTCATCATATCTTCATTGTTTAAAATACAATATAGATATAGGATCCTGCGACATCCAAAATCCATGATCCAATGACCCGTATTAGTCAACAACCCTAATTCCTTAACTAGAATTAGAAAACCATCGAAAAAAACCATGTGATGAAAAACCACTAAAAAATGATGAAAAAACACCCAAAAAATGAGGGGGCTCGACAACGAACCCAACGCAATGCAAATACTAGGTTTGGTCATACAAAGAATATAACATGTACCCAAAAAATAGGACCAAGTGATGGCAAATGGTGTTGGAGAAATCTTTGGAATGTTAAGGACCCTCCTAAGTGTAGTTTGTTTATGTGGTTCATATTGAACAATAAAGTTTTAACACGGGAATCCCTCCAAAAAACAAACAGAGTATGTCCAAGAATTTGTTTACTTTGTAGGTGTAGTGAGGAAATCACTTCACATTTTTTCTTGCATTATAATTTTTCTTAGAAAGTCTGGGTTGAGGTTGAGGATATTTTGGGTATCCAAAACCTTTGGAAATGTGAATTCATAGATACATGTCTTAATGTTTGGTCTACTCAGTTTGAACTAAAGTTATTTAGGGAAATACCATTTCTAGTTTTGTGGGGTATATGGATAGCTAGAAGCTCTATTTTGTTTGAAGAAAATTTGATGCCCACTTTTCAAGTACCTACTCAGGTTGATGCTTTACTTGCATATTATAAAATTATTCTAAAGGTTAAACCACAGATAAATCTATCAAAAAATTCTTTAGCATGGGGATATTTCAATGGGGCTTGTCAAGGCTCGAATTCTATTTTTTAGATTGGCTTCATTCTATAGCTTTCAGAGACACAAGGAATTCAGGTTGGAGGTAATATATGAAGAGGAACAAATAACCAAGGGGAGCTCAAGGAATTATTCTGGTTACTAAAATATTCTTTTTATATAAGGATAGATAAGCTTCAATTCATGGGTGATTCATCTATGGCCATTAATTGGATGCAAGAAAGACTCTAAGTACAAAATAATTTTCTCCTCCCACTAACACAATATTTATTTTCTTTTGGAGGCTAGAGAAAATTGTATTACCTCTTGTCAACAAGAATCAAAATACATGGCATAGTCTTTGATGTTGGAACTACCATGATAGGAAACCATTTCCAACATTGTTTCCAAAATAGCAAAAGGAGTATGCCTTGTGGGATAAAATAGATAGCCATATTGTTACTATTTTGTCTATGAGCTAGCCCCATATCAAAAGGAAAATAAAAACTATATCTGAAAGGAGTAAAATAAGAGTAGTAGCATGAAGCATATTTGGTGGAACTCAATGTGCTAGCATATTTCCAAAGTCGGCGCATTGGCTAGGAGGATGAAAGTTGGGAGAGATTGTTGGATGAAATGTTTTCTCCAAGAAGAACTGACTTGGATGCAAAACCGAGAGAAATTCATAGAGTCTACTGACTTTGAATTATCGCATTTACTGGTGAAATCGTTGGCTCTCCAAGTCCCTATGAATGTCAAAGATGATGTCCAATTGTTCTGAAGAGAATAACCTGGGTGGTTCCTCGAATATTGACTAAGATTAACCTGGGTTGGGCTCTTGAATCCTTTCTCATTCATAATTCCCATGGGTTGTCGAATGAGTAACATATTCTGGAGTAATGAAAGAAGAGTGCCTTGGAGAGGCCTAACCTGAATTATGTACTAAAAAATCATGCAATTCCTTCCCAATAATTGCATGGCCCCATGTCATTTGATTGTAAGAGTTTCCCATGGATTCTTTTTCTTCATCATAACGCTCTCGATATTGATGGGTATAACTAGAGTCATGGGAAGAGAAATAAAGACTATTTCAATTCCTAGAATAGTGAAGAAAGCTTCCAGACCATCTGGAGACCCTGGCTCTTTCCCTAGGCATCCTATCTGGAAGAAAGAAACATACCACTTGTCGAGAATGGCTAGAGACTAAAAATCGTCGACCAGAAATAAAATGCAACTTCTGATTGTGTCCAGTATATAGCAAGAGGTTCCAGGATAAGCCATAATAAGATTTGGAGTGACCCGCCCTTGGTATTGAGCCATAATACAAACCTTAACTTTTTCCATTAATCCTTGCACATGAGTGATACCAATACTGGTTGGGTTGATCAGGTTTAGACCCTTGATCAATAAATTGAAGAATTGGGAAATGGTGTGGTCCTTTATATGGATTCCCTCGACCTGTTGTTGATTAGACTACATTCTCTAGGTGGTTGTGCCAAGGTTCACATGGTGTATTGTCATGCTTGACTAGGTAACACCCCATCAGGGGGACTAGCACAACAAGTAAAGGCAATCTCTAGTCAGTTTCTTTGCGTAAGCTATACTCATATATAGAGAGAGCACAACAAGATTACAAATTATCTTTCAAAGGAAGGACTTCATCTACCTGAGATTTATGGCTTATTCGAAGAATTATAAGATGGCCAAACAATGGTTTTACAATAGTTTTTGAAACTATAATTTGTCATTACATGAGACTATTAAAGTTTACTAGTTGTTTCCAACTACTTAATAGATAGTATATGTGATATTATGAAAGTTGTGAATCTTTATGGATCTATAGTGAAATATTCTAAAGAGATCTATCTCTAGATGGTATTTTGTGGACTATGCCTAGAGCACATGAGTATTGTATTTTTTTTTTTTTTATCTCAAATAAAAATACTTTTTTTT